>JAPVLO010001392.1:0-105767 GCA_027257055.1 Cephalopachus bancanus | reverse complement strand
ATGTTTAAGCCTCTTTGTGATCGGGAGAACTTTGTTTGACCATAAGAAACTGGAAGCAAAGAGTGGAGGTGAAGGACAGTTTCTCTACACAATAAGATCATGATACATTGCATTATCTGTCTCCATTTATATAGTTAAATATATGAGAGTGAAGCATTAGTCATATGTTTCTTAAATACATTTAAAAATTAGACATCTAAGAAACAGTGATGCATGTGTCAGACTTCAACTGCACGAGCCCAACCTCTGGTGAAGGGGCAGTCACGTTTATGTCTTTGACGCCTTGGCTACAACTAAGTACGCTGAATGAATTCTGAAGTTTTAAAATTCTATTCCTTCTTCCTCTGTTCTGCTTGCTTCCCTTTTCTATCTTACCTCTCTATCATTATTTTTATCTCAAGGGGAACAACAAGCATATGTTTAAGCCTCTTTGTGACCTGGAGAACATGTTTAATGCTCAGCTAAAGTTTGCCTTCACTTAAGGCTGCAAGGAAATTATACTTGTGTAATTGTAGATTGAACCAAATTACACAGTTTGTGCCATTTCTCTAAAAAACAGAGTTTGAGGGGTTTATGTGAGTAAGTCTCCCTGAATCAATAGCCAAACAGTTTCTTGTGTTCTGAAAAATCTTGCTCATTTTCCTTGTTCAGGGAGAAGGCTATTAAAGAGATTAATAAGCAACAGTAAATGTTATTCTGTCCAGAACATTTATTCAATTATACTCAATTTTTCTTCTCTTTCCACCCGGCTGAGCTGGCAGTTTTTGTATTTACTTTTCTGAGCCTTAGTAAGTGATACACAATATGGGAGTACCTCGTAGAATGAAATATGAGAAATTGGCTAAAGGGCATTTATGAATGTGAACACAAAGTTAAAATTGAGTTCATAGTTTTAAGTGTTGAAAATTCTGGGGTTTTTTTGAGACTAGGTTGTGAAAGGGAATTTCATCTATCTTACCTTTCATAGGCTGGGTTTGCAGAAGGCTCATGATGTGTGATGTGAATGTAACCTGATCCCAATGCTGTGTACCTACATTGAATAAAGACTGACTACTTAGATGCAGGGCTGTGTACTAGCCCAAAGATTTTTATTCTTGACTGAAGATGGTTCCACAATTGTTATTTTTGTCTGCTAGATCACCTCTGGCAAATCACTTGCTATCTCTCTTAGTTCCTTTATATGTTAAACAAGATGATTAATATCTATTTCACTGAATGGATAATACATGCAAAACTCTTAGAGAATTGTCTAGGCTAACCAGTATTCAAACAGTGCTATTTATCATCATTATTATTGTATTTTTACCTCATGATGCTGACAACATGGATGACTGGCAAAATGAGACCACATTCCTAAAGCAGAAGCTGAGAAGTGGTGAGGGCGTAGTCCAGAAACCATGTTTAGTTTCGAGGAGACAATATCTAGAGATTAGAAATTTGTGTTTAATAAATATCTCCAGTGCCCCACCCCGAATTTTATAGATTTGAATGTGTGAGCATCTTGGCTTCACTTGGGTTAAGAATTGCACTAAAAAGGTACCACAAAGTAGCTTTTCTTTGAAGTGTAAGATTTTGGGTGTTTGCATGCTTTCTTTAGACACATCTGAAATGGCACAAAAGCCAAACATAAGTCTGTTGTGGAGTGATTCAGGGCACACATAAATCGTGAAGTGGGCTTGAGTTTAAAAAGCTCAAAGGCAAGCATTCTGCTGGCAATCATCTGGGCCATGTGCACCACTTTCAGCAATGAACTTGATAGTAATTACTATAGTATGTCAGTAGAATTCGATGGAACTTAAGACAGACGAAACAGCATTTTTTTTCTCTCTGCTGTGATGTAGTTTTTTTTCTCTCTCTCTTTCGCATCTTTTATTGAATAAAAAACCTACTCTCTTTTGAAAGCATCTCTTAGGAATATGAGTACAGATTTACAAGATCAGACATCAAATATATGTTTCATAATAATAGCCTATTAAGTGTACATTCTAACCCTCTCATCCTAAACCTTATTAAAGCAGCACAATCTATGAAAACCATAACAAAATGAAAATCTGTTTCTTAAGTGCTCCTGAAATTTTTTCTTCACATCTTATCCTAGTCTTTCAATGTGTTGATTTTTTTTTTTTTTTTTTTGAGTTGGAGTCTCACTCTGTCGCCCAGACTGGAGTGCAGTGGCCGCTCCCGGCCACCGCAGCCTCGACCTGCTGGGCTCCAGCGATCCTTCCACCTCAGCCTTCCGAATAGCCGGAATTACAGGCGTGTGCTACCACACCCGGCTGATTTTTTGATTTATTGTAGAGATGAGGTCTCGCTGCCCAGGCGGGTCTCGAACCCGCGGGCTCAGGCAATCCACTCACCTCAGCCTCCCAAAGGCGCAGGATTACAGGCTGAGCCACCGAGCCCGGCTTGTGTTGATTTTTTAATTGAACAAGAGTCGTATTATTTTTAAACCGTTTAAGTCTTATTCACCAGGTAGTTGGTAACTCAAGTTCATTTGCAATATTTTCCATTGTTGTTGAAATGATTGATTCTTAGGTCATCAACAGTTATGCTTTATAAATGCATACATATCAAAGAAAGATAAAAAGATTAGAGGATTATAAATGGAAATCAATCTCTTAACTTGAATTAATAAGCTGTAAGAAATTGATTTTTCATTTCTTTTGCTACCTCATTAGAGACATTAATACCTTAAATGAAAAGCTATTCCAAGTTCCTTAAGATCTGGTTGATTTTTTTGTTAAAACAGATCAGATCACATAAAAAATTCTTTGGTATTGGAAAGGCATTATTTTAAATGCTGACTTTTTTTTTTTTTTTCATTTTCTACTTTTGTGTGCTGGTTTAATCATTCAATGTCCAATGAGCAACAGAAAACTCAGTTCATGTCTGGCTAATTTTTTTTCCTTATTTTTATTAAAAGTGACACTATGGGTCAGTTGTGAAGTTTCTTTAGGATCGTGTAAACAGGAAGAATGATATTGTTCTCTGAGAATTAAATTATAAAATCAATAGATAGTAGATCAGAATGGTGATATCTAGTCACTTGAAAAAAAGGATTTAATGGCAGGGCAAGAGCAAGACTTTACTGAATACACAAATAAATCTAAAAGAAAAATAACAGTCAAAGGGGACATTATTCAGCAATAATGTCAGGAAAAATTGACCCAGAGGAACAATTAGCTGTGTCAATTCTAAATACAAAAAGAACATATTGGGCAATGACTTTATTGTGGATGTGATGCTTTAGACCACAATTTGAATTGTATAACTCACTTTTGCTGTGATTTCATGTTCATCAAGGACCCTTCCCACTAAAATTTGACTTTCTTTGACAATCTGCGTTTGAGAGAGGAGAGCTGACTATGCTAATGTCAGTGTTTGAGGAGGTAGGACAATCACATTTGTATTTATAAATTTACAAGTTGGCATTCTGGTTTTATACATCATTCTGTATCTACTCGCTGACTAGAATTCATCTCTAAAAACGAATTGACTCTCAGCGTACTGACGTTTAGGTTTTTAAGCTTATGTGGCCGATGGCCAGCACCAGTTGCTTGGTGATCTTACTACCAAAAATGCAACTCTGAGATGCGGTTGTAGGGAATGGGATGATAGGAGAGAGAAATTACATTTTCTTTTCCCCTTTTAAGATTCAATTTCACAATGTTCTTGGAACAAAAGCATAGAGGAGCAATGTTGTTTTCTTGTTCTGTCTTGGACAACATTACTCAAAGTTTGATCTAAACTCTGTGTTATGTTATGCTTTAATCAATGATTTTATCTACAGAATAGGACAGTGGTTTATTCAATGATGCAATAATGAGGTGGGCAACAACAGAGTACATTGATAGTTTTTATCTTCACCTAAAAGTATTTTCTGTATGTGTGGAGAGACAATCAATAAAAATAAAGCGCTTCCATACATAAAAGCTATCAGAATGACAGCCTCTTACTTTTGTTTAGTGCTTTAGAGTTTGTAAAGCAATCTCACATTAATTCTCCCTTGATCCTTTCAGTAACTGTGAAGCATGTAGGGAAAGGTTTATTATTTTCAATTTGTAGATTAGGAAATTGTGACTTTAAGTGACCAACCAGGATCACATGTCTGAGAAATGACAGCCAGCACAAACAGCTGTGCCTTCAGATGCTCATCCTGTGCCCTTCAAATTAGGTTCCTCTGCTTTGCACATAGAATTAGATAGATTTTTTTTTCAAAGAGTTCACAAGCTAAGGATTAAATAAAACTTATTTGTATAAAACATCCCTTTTTTTTATTTGACTAAACTGGTATGACGGAAAAGATGATTTATAGCTAACACTTTCATGAAGTTTTCATCATGTATCCACCATGTATCAGACACTGGACTAGGTACTGAAGGCACATGGGAGCAAAACACAGGTTGGGTCTAATAAAGTCAACAGTTTGGTGAGGAAGATAGTCTTTATGGGTTTGATCAAGCAAATGACTGCATGTGGTTATGATGACAGACCAGGGGTTTGAAGGTCCTTCTTCAAGCGTGGGACTTAACCCGAAGTCCTTTGGAGATACAAGACAGGAGTGTAGAGGGAGTTTTCATTTTTATCTACAAACATTTATCACCTTAAATAAAAACAGGGAAAATGTTTTTACCACAACTTTTTTGTCTGTATTCAGATTCTGGCATGAGAGAGAGCGGAAGGGTGAGAGGAAGGAGAAAAAAAGACATGCTACTTTAAATGAGCTAATCCAAGATAATTAATTACCATTGCTTCTTGGTTCTTACTATCATAGTTTAGTGAAACCCTTGAATAAAAAAGCCCCACAAGATTCAGGGATGTCTGATAGGATATTGTGTCTCATAAAAATGATTAGTTAGAGGCCCCAACTTAATTGTCTTAATAAGCTACTTAATCATTCATGACAGACAAGAGAAGCCACAAAGGACTGCAGTTCTAAGGCTTTCCGTTTTAAGTTTTCAAAAGCTCATTAGTCTTCACTAATGGAGACCGAAGATTAGGACTTTGAAGAGCAGGGTGCAACATGACTTTATCCAAAGGGCTCAGTGACTGTTAATCTACATTAGTGGAGTTGCTTTGTATTAATTGTCAATAGCACGAGGGAAATTTTGAAGGAGTCCCCACATAGAGATCACCACAGGCATCATCAAGGCAAAACAGAACTAATCAGAAATTACTTGAAAATCAAATTTTGACAGTGAGGGACTGAATAGCTCTCACTCTATGTAAAATAATAAATAGAGCCCAGACCTTGATTAACTAAAAGCTTGGGGAATATGTTATTTTGGCCAATTATTAAAAATAAACTCATCTTCCTTTAAAAAATAATTTGTTAAACTTGTGGGTTTTTCTGACTATAAGAGTATGTGCTTAAGTGAGAAAACTGGAAAAATTTTCAAAGGTTCAAAGAAGAAATAATACTGTCCAGGGATTAAATTAAAGTAATTCAACAACAAGATACCAACTACATTTTAATATATTTATTTTAAGTTATTTAAGAATGTGCACATGTAATTAAATATATTTAAAAATAGATACAATGTCATGCACAATATTTCAGATTTTATTTTGTCAGTTATATTATAAACATTTTCACATGACATTAAGTGTTTTTGAAATGATCTTTTTATTTTTATTTACATGCCATTTTAGTGTGGTGATGCACCACACATTATTTAACCATTGTTCTTTTGCTAAATATTTTTGATGTACATTTTTTGGCATCCATAAATAATGCTTGCATGAATATCTCTGATCATGAATCTAATATTTTTACACAAATCACTATAAAGGAAAATTACTGGGTTCAAGTGTATAAATGTTTAAAATGTATTTCTACATATTGTAAAGATCCATATTTATATATCTCGCTTTTTGGTAAAAATTTGTGCAAAATTTACATTCATTTATTTTCGTTCCTAACAATATTTCACTGCATCCTATAAATCTCAAAAAATATTCAGTAAAAAACTGGCTCAGTGTGGTGGACTGAGCTGATAGGTGTTTATCCCTCCTCATCTAAAATCTTTAAACGTTAGAAAATATATTTAAAAAAAAACTAACCTGGAGCAGTACGATGAAAGGAAAGGAAGCCACTGGCTCACAAGACATTTTTAGGAAGTCTGAAAGCAAGCAAGCAGATGGCGTGGCATTGGGATTTCAGAGAAGCCAGAGAAAATGCAAACACAGCCTAAGACAATTGGGAAAGCTATCACAAAAGAAGAAGCAATACCAGAGATAGTTCAAGCTTTGAGTGAACACATACAAAGGCAAGTGTTATATAGGGAGGAGTTGTTAGCTTAAAGATGGCTTGTCTGTGGCACTCTATCCCTTGGACCTCCTATCTAAACTTAATAATGTGTGTGAAGTGAGTGAATTCTAAGGTCTGAGAGAGAAACAGAAAGAAGGAAACATCTCATCAGGGTGACAGTGAAAACTGATCTCCACGCCCAGCATGAGCAAAGGCCTCTTTATTTTAGGACTCATAGATATTAGTCTACAGCTTAATTGTCTGCTTACTGCATGCCCTCTGGTAGGCATGATCACTTGTACCTTAAGTATGATGCTTGTTATAGATATTTTATGCTTGCCTGTATCAGAATAAAGATGTGTCCTGATATTCTGTTTGTTGAGGATTTTCATTAGGATTGCTGAATTTTGCCAATTTTCACCTGTAGAAATGTTTATATCATTCATCTTTATTCTGTTAAAGCGAGGAATTACATTATTAATTTTTGAATGTTAAGCCAACTTCTCATTCCTGGTATGAATCCTACTGAGTAAAGCTGTATATATATATTTGCACATATTAATAGATTTGGTTTGCTGACATTTCTTTAAGGATTCTGCATCTATGTTTAAGAGGGATGTTGTGAATATACTGTTTTTATTTTTTAGAGACAAAGTCTTGCTGTGTTTCTCAGGCTGGAGGGCAGTGGTACAATCATAGCTCACTAAAATTCCTGACCTCAAGTGATCCTTCCACCTCAGCTTCCCAGGTAGTTAGGACTATAGACGTGCCATCATGTTCAGCTATTTTTCGTGGTTTCTTATTACTTGCATCCCTGCTTAAATACTGCCTTCTAGAGGGCTCCTTCTAGATAATCCTAATAAAATTGGTAACACTCACTCTCCCTCTCTGTATCCCATTTGCTTACTTTGCAACACATATTAATTTGTAGCTATTTTATGTGTTTGTTTGCTTGTTTCTCTCATTAGTTTACAAACTCCATGAAGACAGAAAATTGTCTTTTTCAGAGTTACAATTTATACCCAGAGCAAATCACCATTTTTGTAAGTGAAGGAGTTTAGAAATATTGATTAATTGAATTTTTTTAAAACTCTGCCACTGATATTTTCATTGTAATGATAAGAAACATATACATACATTTGGAAATGCTGATGCTTTTTTCTTATTATGTCTTCCATGTGTATGCTACACTGTAAATATTGTAATTTATTTTGATTTTATATATTTTGAATAAAAATAGCATAGGTGATATTTTTCATTGTCTTTGTGAAAATGCTTTTGCATACCTTTCCCCCATGACTATGGATAATTTTATGTCTTTTTTATTCCAAAAAATTATTCCAACTTTCTTCAGGTCCTTGCCATGCATCAGGTTTTTGGTTTTCCAGGTTCAATTTTTAACTTTAAGAATTTGGAGCAAATATAAACTGAGTCCAGGTAAGAATTTCATAGTAGGATATACAAGAAAATGAATTCTAAGCAACATAAAAACACCCTGTGCATTAATATTTTGAATAAACATCGATTTTGATGATTTTTCCCTACAAGTATCATTTTGAATAATATAATTGTCTGCTGGTTGGTCATTCTAGTTCTAATATATCAAAGTTTGACTGAAATGAATTTGAAATTCTGACAAATAAATACAAACATAAAAGAAGGCTTCTGGTTTACAGACACTCAGGTAATGAATCATCTCCAAATGATGTGAAGTCTTTCTAAGGCCTTGTTTTATCAGGCTCACTGCACTAACTATATTATTGTTGGAACCTTAGAAATCAATACATTCAGAATTTGCTTATAGGCCTTTTTATTTCTCTTTCCTCCTCATTACCCTTAGTCTAGGACATATTTTACTTCAATTTTTTCTTTTTTTTTTTTGAGTTGGAGTCTCACTCAGTCGCCCAGACTGGAGTGCAGTGGCCGCTCCCGGCCACCGCAGCCTTGATCTGCTGGGCTCCGGTGATCCTTCCGTCTCAGCCTTCCGAGTAGCCGGAATTACAGGCACGTGCTACCATGCTCGGCTGATTTTTTGATTTATTGTAGAGATGAGGTCTCGCTGCCCAGGTGGGTCTCGAACCCGCGGGCTCAGGCAATCCACTCATCTCAGCCTCCCAAAGGCGCAGGATTACAGACTGAGCCACCGAGCCCGGCTTCTTTTTTTTTTTATTTCTAATACAGCAGTCAGTTCTTCGTGTAGGACATCTATACAACTGCAAAGTAAAGTTCCATATTAAATTGCTACTAAATGTTTCATGTCTTATTAGTTAAAAAAAAGCTCAGGTTTCTTAGCATGCATGCTATAAACTCAAGGTACTTTCCTTAGTTTATTTTCTATTTTAAAATATGTCTCCTGTGATTTCTGGAGGGTGAACACAATAATATATGAAACTCTACTATATGGCAAATGCTTTATCTTAATGCTTAAAATAACTCTTTGAGGCATCATGCCCATTTAGCAGAGGAGAAGATGGATGCTTGGAGAAGTTACACAATACCCACAACTTTCCTGTTGCCAGCTGACACGTCAGTCTGTAACTCAGATGCTCATAATCTTTCTTCTAAACCTTTCTGTTTCCAGGTAATTTACCCACTGTTTCTTTGGAAAGTTTTGTTTTCCCATTTGTTCATAACGATTTGTTTCCATTTTCACTTTAGTTGGGGGTGTTTCCTTTGCATATCTTGCTGTACAACTTATACCCTCCATGATTTATGCTTCCTTCTTTATGAAGTCTACTCTTTTTGTTTCATTTTTAAGAATTCACAACCCAGAGTAAGGTGGCCAGTGAGAGGAAGCTAGAATGTGTTTCTTCTACAAAGTAAACCATGACGGTTTCCTCAGTACCTTGAGAGGAACAGGACTAGCAGCATACTCAATGACTCATAAAAAAAAGTGATCCACATCTGTAGTTCCAGCTCCTTGGAAGGCTGAGGCAGAAGGATCGCCGGAGCCCAGCAGGTTGAGGCTGTGGTGGCCAGGAGCGTGCCACTGCCCTCCAGTCTGGGTGACAGAGTGAGACTCCAACTCAGAAAAAAAAATCATAACCACACAGTGCCAAGAAGAGAAAAATCGATCAGCCTGGGCTTGAACTAACCAGACTCTTTTCTAGATAATGGCACAGACCACAGTAGCCTCTGGGCACAGCGGAAAGGGTGAGTGAGGGGAATTCAAGAACTCTATGTTCTTGTTATGGACTTCGAAGGGCCCCCTGAGCCTTTCAGGACTTCAGTCTGTTATGGGAAAATCACTTATCCAAAGCCAAGCTCTGGTGAAACCAATGTGGAATGATGCAGGAAAAAAAGTCCTGAGCAGATACAGCCACCAAATCCCAGGAACTCAGTTCCTGCTGGCAGCTTCTTTCTAGCCAGCCTAGGAGGGAACAGGCTCCAAGGGAAAACTCAATCACAAGACAGTTCCTGATGCAGGTGGGCTGCTGTAAGAACACCTGTGGTCCTGAGGTGTGCCTCACTTTGACATTCAGATTGCAGATTGCCTGAAGACAAGGAGGCACTCGTTGCCATAGCAACCTCTCCTTGTGTAAACACTTTTGTGGCTCCCCATGCACACCGGCATTACCCAGTGGCCAGGGACTGTCTCCTAATCTACCCTGGGGTAGTCAAGAATGCACACAGGTGGGATGCTTGAGTTTCTTTGCCCCCATTACCTTGGAAAGCTCAAAACAGATAGCTTGTGTAATGTCCAGTGCCCCGCCATTGATCTAGGCAGACTAGGCACAGCCCATTTGATCTGGCATAATACAACAGCTTTGGTGAAGGTATGATCACAGACCCTAGCTAACATCACTATCCAAGCCATTCCAGCAACTCAGGATGCCTTACCTGTGCAGGTAACCAGCCCAGGACCACCACAGCTGGCAATCAAGAAACTCATCACATCAAGGCTGTATATACCCACGGGAACCCTATGGTGCCTACATAAGCCCACTGCTGAATCAAATAAGAAGAAATAGTCTAGCCAAATGAGAAGGAACCAGAACAGTAATTCTGACAATATGGAAAAATAGAATTCTCTAAAACCCTTAAGATGTTAAGATGTCTAACCTACCCAAGGTAATCTACAGATTCAGTGCAATACCAATTAAATTACCATCATCATTCCTCTCAGACCTGGAAACAACAATACAGAAATTCATATGGAAACAAAAATGATCATGAATAGCCAAAACAATCATCAGCAAAAGCAAAAAACAGGAGATATCACACTCCCAGACTTTAAATTTTATTATAAGACTGCAGTAATCAAAATAGCTTGGTATTGATACAACACAGGAATATTGACCAATGGAACAAAATAGAGATTTCAGAAGCAAAACCTTAATTTCTCATCCAACTCCTCTTTAACAAAACCTCCAACAACAACTACTGGGTAGAGGAAAACCTACTAGTAATTAGTGCTGGGAAAACTGACTGAACACATGCAGAAGGATAAAACAGGACCCCTGCCTATTACCACACACAAAAGTCAACTCTAAATGGATCAAAGAACTAAACTTAAAACCCCAAACTATAAGAATCTTAGAAAATGTAAGAGACGTCCTTACAGACATTGGAATAGGCAACTAATTCCTGATCAAAACTCCAAGTTCCCAGGCCATAAGAGATAAGGTAGACAAGTGGGACCTCATCAAACTGACAAGCTTCTGCAAAGCAAAAGAAACCATTAAGAGAGTCAGGAGACAGCCCACAGAATGGGAAAAGATATTTGCCAACTGTGCATCTGACAAAGGCCTAACATTCAGAATCTACAAGGAACTCAAACACGCCAAAAGGAAATACAAAAAACAAAAAACCAGCCCTATTAATAAATGGGCAATGCCAGGCTCGGTGGCTCAGCCTGTAATCCCTTGCCTTTGGGAGGCTGAGGTGAGTGGATTGCCTGAGACCGTGGGTTTGAGACCCGCCTGGGTAGGTGAGAGCTCATCTCTACAATAAATCAAAAAAATTATCCGGGTGTGGTAGCGTGCGCCTGTAGTTCCAGCTACTTGGAAGGCTGAGGCGGAAGGATCGCCGGAGCCCAGCAGGTCGAGGCTGCGGTGGCCGGGAGCGGCCGCTGCACTCCAGTCTGGGCGACAGTGAGACTCCAACTCAAAAAAAAATGCGCAAAAGACTCTAGTAGGCACTTCTCAAAAGAAGATATACAAGCAGTCAAAAGACACATTAAAAAATGCTCAGCCTCACTAATCATCAGAGAAACGCAAATCAAAACCACATTGAGATATGGCCTAACTCCCGTAAGAATGGCCATCATTAATAAAACAAAAAACAACAAATACTGGCGATGACGTGAAGAAAAGGGAATGCTTGTACACTGCTGGTGGTAGTGCAAACTAAAGTGCAAACTAATTCAACCTCTATAGAAAACAGTGTGGCAATTTCTAAAAGAACTAGAAATTGACCTTCTATATTCTTCTGGGAATATACCCAGAGGAACTCAAGTCATTTTACAAAAAAATACCTGCACACACATGCTTATTGCAACACTATTCACAATAGCAATAACATGGAACTAACTATGCTGCCCATCGAAACTGGACTGGATAAAAAAAATATGGTACATATACATGATGAAATATTACATAGCCATAAATGACAAAATATGAACTTTTCAGCAACTTGGATGGGTTTGGAGTCTATAATACTCAGTGATCTATTACCGAAACAAGTAACTGCATACCACATTTCTCCCTGTCATAATACTACAAGAAAGGGATTGGCAGTAGCAGAATACCGCTAGGGGAAAGGAGATCACATAATATCAATATGGATGCCTCATGCTAGCATAGTCAAAGTGAGGTCCAATAGGAGGCCCAAACTTTACCTAGATCCAAACCACTATGTACACCATCCTGACTTGTACCCCACAACTTGAAAACAAAATAAAATAAAATAAAATATTAAAAAACCCACATTAACTCTTCAGTAACGGACCTTAACGAAAATAAAATTTTTGAAATTCTAGAGATAGAATTTTTTTTAAATTGCTTATAAAATTGCTTGATAAAAATTCAGGAGAAAGTTGAAAACCAATATAAATAAATTTTTAAAAACAATTTGCGACATGAATAAAAGATTCTCCAAAAAGACACCTAAAAAAAAAAAGCTGAAATTTTGAAAATGAAAGAATAATTTAAGGAAGTACAAAATTCAGGGGCATGTTTAACGGTAGACTAGAACAAGGAGAAGAAAGAATCGCAGAACTTGAAGATAAGGTTTTTGAATTAACCCAGTTAGACAGCAGTAAAGGGAAAAAGAATCAAGAGAATGGTGCTAAGTCTCCAAGAAATATGGGTTATAAAAAACACCCAGATTAAGAATCACAGGTGGTATTGAGGAAGAAGAAAAAACAACAGGTATGGAAAAATCTATTTGAGGGAATAATGGAGGAAAACTTCCCTGACCTTGCCAGAGAGTTAAACATCTCCAGAAGATTCATTGCAAAAAGTCATCCCAAAGGCATATACTCATCCAGTTATGTAATGTTGATGTGTAAGAAAGAATTTTAAGAGCAGTGAGATGAAAACATCAAATAACTTACAAAGGTAAACTTATCAGACTAACAGCAGATTTCTCAGAAGAAATTCTACAAGCCAGAAGGGATTGAGGCCCCATCTTCAAAATCCTTGCATGGAATAACAGTCAGTCACAGATTTTGTATCCAGCAAAATAAAGTTTCAAAAGTGAAGGAGAAATAAAGTCTTTCTCAGATAAGCGAATGCTGAAGGAATTTGTCACCACCAGAATGGCTCTGCCAGAAATACTCAAAGGAGTACTAAATACTGAAACAAAAGAGTAAAATACACCAGTAGAAAAACATTAAAAATCATAAAGTTCACAGGTCTTATGGAACACCAACATTTAGAGAAAAAAATACATAAATAGAGCAACCACATAATAGCCAGCATGATGAATGGAATAGAAACTTACATATCATTATTAATCTTGAATGTATATGGTCTCAGTGTCCCACTAAAGAGATATAGACTGTGAGAGTAGAGTAAGCACGTGCACCACACACACACACACACACACACACACACACACACACACACACTTCAAATATATGCTTCCTTCAAGAGATCCACTTAGCACACAATGACTTCTACGGACTCAAGGTAAAGGGATGGGAAAAAATATTCCATGCAAATGAAAAACAAAATAAGCAGGAGTAGCCATTTTCATATTAAATAAAACAGACTTTCAATTAGCAACATTAAAAAAGATTATTATAAATGACAAAAAAATCAATCCAACAAAGAGACATAATAATTTTAGATACACATATTCTAACACAAGAACTCTCAGCTTGAAAACACAAAGTCTACTAGACCTAAAATAAAGTGATGGGCAGCAATACAACAGTAGTGGGAGACTTTAACACCCTCACTGACAGCAACAGACAGATAATCAAGGAAGAAAGCAAACAAAGAAGCATTGGAGATAAACTGAACCCTAGAGCAAATGAAACTAAAAGACATCTACAGGACATTCCATCCCAATAAACATTCTTTAAAATAGACCATTTGATAGGCCACAAATCAAATCTCAAGATATTAAAAAAAATTGAAATTATATCAAGAACCTTCGCAGACCACAGAAGAATAAAACTAGAAATTAACTTCTACAAGAGTTTGCAAAATGAAACAAAAACATGAAAGTTAAACAGTCTGCTCCTGAATGATATTGAGTCAACAATAAAATCAAGATGGAAATTTAAAAATTCTTCAAAATGAATGATAATAATGACACAAGTTATCAAAACATCTGGGACACAGCCAGAATTGTGCTCAGAGAAAAATGTATAGTGCTTAAGGCCTACATTAATAAGACTGAAAAATTGCATATTGACATCCTAATGATGTCACCTCAAAGCACTAGATAAATGGCCATTGTTCTGTTAAGCACTGGCCAGGCCATGTGTTCTTTGAGCTATGACCACCATTTTTTCCTAGATTTGGCTCCCTTCCCAACCTTAGGGAGGTGAATCTCCTCCTCTCTCTTATTTACTTTCTAAATAAACTTTATTTTCCAATAAAAAAGAACTAGAAAAACATGAACGAACAAAACCCACAGCTAGCAGGAAAAAATAAATAACAAAAATCAGAAGTAAAAAACAAAAAAAAACAAAAGAAAAAGTCGGTCCTTTGAAAAGATAAACTAAGTTGATAGACCACTTGCTAGATCAAGAAAAAAAAGAGAAAAGATTCAAATTTACTAGTTAGAAATGAAAAAGTTGATATTACAAATAATATTACAAATTCAAAAGATCATCTGTGATTATTATGAACACTTCTATGCAAAAACAAAAACAAAAACAAAACTAGAAAATCTAGAGGAAATGAATACATTCTTGGAAACATAAAACCCCCTAACCTTGAAACAGGAAGAAATAGAAACCCTGAAAAGATCAATAATGAGCAGTGAGATTGAAATAGTAATTAAAAGTTTTGCAACTAAAAAAAAGTCCAGAACCATATGGACTCATAGTTGGATTCTCTCACACTTTCAAAAAAGAAATGGTACCATTGTTAATGAAGCTATTCCATAAGCTTGAAGAGGAGGGAATTCTTTCTAACTCATTATATGAAGCCTGTATCACCCTGATACCAAGACCAGGGAAAAACTCATCAAAAAATAAAACTGAACACCAATATTCCTGATGAACATAGACACAAAATTCTCAACAAAATATTAGCAAACCAAATTCACTAGCACATAAAAAATAAAAAACAACAACAACAAAAACATCATGATCATTTGGGTTTTATCCTAGGGATGCAATGAGTGGTTCAATATACAGAAGTCAGAAGACATGATCCACCATATAAACAATTAAAAATGAAAACAAAATGATCATTTCGAGAGACACAGAAAAGACATTTGATAAAATTCATCATCTCTTCATGATAAAAGCCCTCAGCAAAATAGGCATGGAAGGAACAGTCTTCAAAATAATAAAAGCCATATATGACAAACCCAGAGCCAATGTCTATCTAAATGGAGAAAAGTTGAATTCATTTGACCCCTTAGAATTTGAACAAGGTGAGGATGTCCACTTTCACCATGCCTAATCAACATACTACTGAAAGTCCTAGCCAGAGCAATTATGCAATAGATGAAATAAAGGGTATTAACATTGTAAACGAAGGAATCAAACTATCTCCATATGCTGACATCATAACCTGATACTTACAGAATCCTAAAGATTTCTCCAAAAGACTCCTGGACTTGATAAATAAATTCAGTAAGTTTTCAGGATATAAAATCAACTCACACAAATCACTAGCCCTGCCATACACCAATAGCAACCAAGCTGGGAATCAAGTCAAGAACTCAATTCCATTACAAGAATAATAAAAAAGATAAAATACCTAGTAATTTATTTAACCGAAGAGGTGAAAGATCTCCACAAGGAGAACTACAAAACACTGATGAAAGAAAAGGTAGAGGACACAAATGGAGAAACAACCCATGCTCATGGATTGAAAGAATCAGTGTTGTCAAAATGACCATATTACCCAAGGTAAGCTATAGATTAAATGCAATCTATATCAAATGATCAATGTGACTTTTCAGAGAATTAGAGAAAACAATACTAAAATTCTCATGGAAACAAAAAAGAGCCAGAATAGGCAAAACAATCTTAAGCAAAAAGAACAAAGCTGGAGGCATCATATTACCTCCCTTCAGATTATGCTGCAAGGCTCTGGTAACCAAACAGCATGGTACTGGTACAAGAGCAGACACATGGACCAATGGAGAAGAATAGAGAATTCAGAAATAAATACAAATTCCTATGACCAACTGTTTTTTGACAAAGCAGGCAAAAACATACATTGGGGAAAGGATACCCTATTCAACAGATGGTGATGGGAAAATTGAATAGCTGCATGAAGAAAAATGAAACTTGATCCCTCTCTCTCCCCCTATGCAAAAATTAACTCAAGATGTTTAAAAACTTAAATGCCAGACCTAAAACCATAAAAACTCAAGAAGATAAAATTAGTGAAAACTCTTCTGGACATCAACCTATGCAGAAAATTTATGGCTAAAACCCCCAAATCAAATGCAACTAAAACAATAATAAAAGTGGAATTTAGATAAACTCAAAATCTTCTCCACAGTAAAAGAAATAATCAACAGAACAAAGAAGCAATTTACAGGCTGGGAGAAGATATTAACAAACTATACATTAACAAAGGACTAATATTCAGACTCTATAAAGAACTCAGATCAGCAAGAGAAAAGCAAATAACCCCATTAAAAAGTGGGCAAATGTTTAAAAAATGGGCAAATGAAATGAACAGACATCTCTCAAAAGAAAATATGCAAATGGCCAACAAACATATAAAAAATTCTCATCATCACTAATTATTAGGCAAATGAAAATCAAAGCCACAATTAGATACCACCTTACACCAGTAAGAATTATTATTAAAATAAAAAAAAGTAGGGTAGATGCAATGAAAATAGGGCAGATGCAATGAAAAGATATCACTTATACTCTGATGTCAGGAGTGTAAATTTGTATGATCTCTATAGAAATTGGTATGGAGATTTCTCAAAGAACTAAAAGCAGATCTACCATTTGATCCAGCAATCCCACTACCAGATATCCACCCAAAGGAACAGAGGTTGTTATATGAAAAAGACACCTGCACCTGCATGGTCATCACAGCACAATTCACAATCGCAAAGATGTGGAATCAGCCTAAAGGCCCATCAACCAATCAGCGGATAATGATAATGTGGTATATATACACCATGGAATACTATTCGGCCATCAGAAATAATGATATAATATTTTTTTACAATAACTTGGATGGAATTGGAGAACATCATCCCAATGAACTAACACAGGAACAGAAAACCAAACACTGCATATTCTCACTTATAAGTGGGAGCTCAACTATAAAGACTAAAGCATAAAGAATGATATTGGAGACTCAGAAGGGAGGGTGAAGAGATGGAGGGAAAATACATCACTTCTTGGGTTCATGTGCACAGCTGTGAGTAGTGGGTGCACTCAAAGCTCAGACTTCTTTGCCACTATACAATGCAATGTAACAATACAATGTAACCAGAAGCTATTTGAACCCCCTAAAGCTATTGAAATAAAACGAAAGATATAAATATGCAAAGTGTTTTGTATGTTACAATTGCTACATATGTTGTTTATTAATACTATTAATAACTAAAAATTAAATTACTACAAATAATAACCAAAAATTGCTATTCTAGCTAATATAATGCTAGAGGGTACGTCTTATATTTCCTTTCATGATTTTCACTTTTTGATGGTTTCACTGGGTAATTATTGGCTTAATTAGAAGTGAAATTCAGACATATTTGGACCTGTTTGGCCATCTTACATGACCACTAGAAGACTTTCAACAGAAATTATTCTAAGTGATGGAGCGCATCACAATGAGTTAAAAACAAACAAGCAAATGAAAACAAATGAAAAACAAGAAAAAAATCAGTTTTACTCTTGTGTGACTACATTTGTCTTCTTTAGCTGGTGAGTTATAGAAAAAAAGAGTCCATGCTAAGTTATATAAAATATATCACATCACACTCATGTTTTTTTGGTATTATTTTCTCTCATGCAGTGCATTTAGAATAACATGCAGTCAATATATGTTGATAAAGAAAATGAAGAAAAGGGAGGTGAAGATTAAAAAAACAAAAAGAATGAAGGGGCTGGGTGCAGTGGCTCATGTCTGTAATCTTGGCACTTTGGAAGGCTGAGGTGAGGCCAGGAGTTTGAGACCAGCCTGGGTGACACAGAGAGACCCCTGTCTCTACAAAACAAAAATGAAGTTAGCCAGGTGTGCTGACACATGCCTGTAGTCCCAGCTATTTGGGAGGCTAAGGCAGATGAAAGTGTGACCATCAGGAATATCTTGGAATGCCAGCTCAAGTGTCATATTCCTGAGTAGGACTGGCTTGCTAGGTTGCTTGCTAGGGTTAGTGACCTCTCTATTCATGTGTATACCTCTGAATGTTGACATTTATTTCGTTATAGCCCGAAAATCATTTTCAATCAGATTCAAAGATTGAAAATTCACAAATAGGAGTGTCATATGGGTTAATAAGTACTCACTTCAGAAACATTTACATGCGCGGGACAGTTAAAATAGGTCACCTACTAGTATAAATTAATTCAGTTGAATTACTCCACCTTTTTAGTAATTAAATGTATGTTGGGAGATCATTAATTAATTTTTAACATTAAGTAATTTGGGATCAAGGTCTGTGTGAGAGAACTGGGTAATATGGTGACACTGGACATTTGGAAAGAGGTTAGAGACATTGATGAAAAAGTCCACTGGTAGAAATGAAAAGACAGATTTCCTGCTATAACATTTTTTTGCTGTGAATAGCTCTGTACCATAAATACAAAACCCAGGATTGTGTCTCTTCTGCTATTATCTGGGACTCCAATGAGTATGTTAGTATTATAACAATGCTACTTGGCTGGGCTCGGTGGCTCAGCCTGTAATCCCAGCACTTTGGGAGGCCGAGGTGAGTGGATTGCCTGAGCCCCCGGGTTCGAGACCCGCCTGGGCAACTTGGCGAGACCTCATCTCTACAACAAATCAAAAATTAGCTGGGCGTGGTAGCGCGTGCCTGTAGTTCCAGCTACTTGGAAGGCTGAGGCGGAAGGATGGCCGGAACCCAGCAGGTCGAGGCTGCGGTGGCCGGGAACGGCCATTGCACTCTAGTCTGGGTGACAGAGTGAGACTCCAACTCAAAAAAACCCAAAAAATCAAAAAAAAAAAAAATGCTACTTTATGGGTAACATTTTAGCCTAGTCATGAACCTGAGTAATATTTATAATAAGTTTTTTACATTCTAAAAATTGTATCTGAACAAAGTGGAAAGGCACACATTTGAGAACTGGGGTGCATTTAACACAGCTATAGAACCACCTTGAATACTGAAATTTTTCTCTCCAATGTATATAATTTATAACATCTGTCTTATATCCATTGGTCCAATGTAAACTATTTTTCATTCTAAATGTTCTGGCTTGCTTGTGTGACTCAGTTCTTCATACAGTCTGTTAAACCATATGTACTTACATGTATGTTTAGGATAAAGAAAATAGCTAGTTTAAGAGTTTAGAAAAATAGAAGCTTAGAAAGCGTTTGAAACCTATGAAACCTATTGAAACCATGAAACCATGAAACCCATGAAACCCATTGAAACCCATGAAACCCATCCCACCTTCACATTGCATGGTGAATAATCGAAGTGATGCCTTCTATTAAATGGAAGATAAGATAATATATAAAGGAATTCTGTTTTATTTTCTAGGTATCAGAGCTTTGAATAATTTTCTATATCCCAAGCCTTATGATGTTCTTTGACCTCTGGTTATTTGATTGATAATTTTATTAGCATGCATGCCTGTTTTAGCCCATTGCTGGTCATGAGCTTCATGAGAGGCATCTAGAACACTTACAGAGTCTACCACTCTGGCCAAAGCACATGTGATCTCAAAATGAAGAGGACAGTTCATGTCAAAGCAACATGACAGACATCCCTCAAGCTGTTGCCTTGTGCTCAAATAGTGGTAGATTCAAAGCCAGCTCAGCATTTCCTAGAGTCCTATATTTCATCCAGGCTCTGTCAACACAGCTTGATCAATGTCTCCAAAGGAAAGATGGAGGCAAACGGATGATTAACTTCAAGCATTTATCACTGAGACCAAGCTTAGAACCATCCTGGGCAGTGTGATGAATGTCACAGGGAAGCCTCTTTGTATATGCCAGTCAAGACGAGCCGCTCTGAAAGTATTTAATAGTATAGGAGAATGCTCATTGCTCACCATTAGCTTCTGTGCTTTTTTTTTTCCTGGGCATGTGAATATGTTGTAGTGCCAAACAATAGAACCAGCAAAGGGCAGTTTGGACACAGAAGGAAAAAGAAAAAACACAATCAGGTTGACGTATCTCTGTGTTTGGCTTTTCTAGAGAACATTTTCTCTTTCTTCCTAATTTTTTGAAATAAATACACAAATGTATATGATTGCATAAACAAGAATGATGGAAGAAATTTAGAATGTTTTTGTGTGTGTGTGTCAGTGTCTCATTCTGTCGCCCAGGCTGGAGTACGGAGGCAGGCTCACGGCCACTGCAGCATCGACTTGCTAGGGCTCAGGTAATGCTTCTGCCTCAGTCTTCCAAGTAACAACTACAGGCACACCACTGTGCCTGGCTAATTTTTTTTCTGATTTACTGTAGAGACAAGGCATTGCCAAGTTGCCCAGAATGGTTTCAAACCCCTAGATTCAGGCAATCCTCTCACCTCCGCTTCCCAAAGTGCTGGGATTGCAAGTGTGAGCCACCGCACCCAGCCAAATTTAGGGTTTGAATTCAGAAAACCTGGGTTTCAGTCTCAACTTTGCTAGTCACTAGATATGAAACTCTTTGCAAATGATCTACCTGTCCCGAGTTTCATCATTCTCATTAAAAATGGAAATAATGAGGCCTGTTTTTATGATTTCATGAGGATTATTGTGCATTCTAAGACCTGATGTATAACAATAAAGGCTTGATAAAGGTTTAACAGAAAAATAAAGTACATTTAAATGTATATTTGTGTATTTATACATTTACATGGGAGGATGGCTGTGGATTCTGACCACTCACTAGTCTATCACTATCTGATATAAAGCAAACAAATAACAGACTATTCTTAGCACTATGCTTAAATAAAATACAAATAATTAACTATACCAATTTTATTTTATGTATATGGAAAATTTTTTGTAGCGTATTTCTTCACAGTTACAAAAATACTGCATTAGTTTGTACTCTAACAGAAAGACAGTCAAAACTAGTGACCTTTGTTTTATTTGAAAAGCATTAACCATGCTGCTCTACTAGGTAGACTTTTTCATTCTCTTGAGGTAGTTAGTTGACTGTTAAAATAACACAATATAATAATGATGATTATAAACCATGATTCTTCTAATAGATAATCTTCAGTTTCATTCAGTGGCTAAAATGTTACTTGATATATGCTTTGCAAGATGACAAGTTTCTTCTTTGATAATTTAATTGCAAACATTTGAGAATGTTTTTGCTTCTAAGATTCCAATTTGTTGTCAAAGAATGACATGCTCGTCTGCAAGCCCACCCCCTCCCCTGGGGTGTATTCATTTTCCAAAGGCATTGGGCGTGTTAGCTTCTTCTCATTCAGAAGTTTTGACGGTCCCATCTCAAGGAAGAGGTGTGGTGCTAGGTGGCTGGTGTCACAGCCTTACTTGTAGAAATGGAGATTGCACCCCCATCTCTAAAAGTGTCAACTGCAAAGCTACAACGGGTCAAAGAGAAAGGGAAAAGGAGAACAAAAATATAGGAAAGAGCAAGAGTGTGGATGTACACACACACACACGCACACGCTGTGAAAGAAAGAAGATGGACAGAGAGGAAGAGCAAGGATTATAAACAGGCATTGATGTCTGAAATGTCATGTCAAAATATTACACATTCCTAACATCACACTTTTCCCTGTTCTTATGCTCTTTTAAGGAAACCATTTTAGTTCATGGAAAACTGCTTTGGAGGTCTTCAAGCACAATAAGTCAGCAGCTCATACCTCTTAGACAGGGTCCCAGCAATGGACATCCTGGAAGACTTGGTTGAATATATAAACGGTGCATCACTTCTTCAGAGGCATGAGTGCAGGGGACCATGGGGTGATATGAGGAATCGTTTGCTAAAAAAAAAAGGAGCTAAAACCATCCAGAGCTTTTTGGGACATGGTTGGGCAGATGAGGTGATTCCAGACACAAAGCCACTGGACAGAAAGGGGAGAGAGACCTCATGAGAGTAGGAGAGCAAAGCTGGATGTGGAGGAAAGACCTGAAGAAGTGTCCTGTGCCTAAGGAAAGTAGCTGAAGCGAGTTTGGGGGAACTCTCATATCTCTAATAGGAGCAAGAAGAATCTACAGAAGGTTCTGTTCTGGTTTGGACAATAGCCACAGGGTGCCCTAAAAGTAGGAGTACAAACGGTCCTCTCTCCCTATTACTGTGGTGTCCCAACTTTCCTGGGAACAAAACAGAGAGAAACTAGCCCTGCCCTCAGGCTTCTCACGCAGGATTGAGAACTTCTTTCAGCTCCCTTTTCCTCATGGATTATTGACTGCATCTGGGCTGGAAGGGGTTTTATCCGGGGCACACTTTTGATCCAGAGCCCGACGAGGACGCATTAGTGATGTTTCATGGCATTCACATACGGGGGGGAATTCCTTAAATGTTAAGCCATCATCTTCTATATCTCAAATTTCCATATGTTGATTAGTTCTTAAAGTTAATTTTCTTAAATAGATGTATTCATTGTATTCAGATGCTTAGGTTTCTGATTCTTTGGCAAAACTAGCTTAGATTTTAATTTATTTGTTTATTTCTTATAAAGATGTGGAATTCAATTCAGGGTTAGGTATACAAACGTTGATTATGCAGGTACCTTTGTGGATGAGGCATGCCCCTCCCTCCCCTAGCAGTTTTCCTCAACTGCCAATCCCGCCCCCACTCCCCTGACAGTTTCCCACAACTGCCAATCCCTTTCTTATAGTATTATAATTGTTCATGGCCCACTGATAAGTGAGCACATGTGGTACTCTGTTCTTTGTTTCTGTGATAGATCACTGAGTATGGTCGACTCTAAATCCACCCAAGTTGTTGGGAAGCCCGTATGTTTGTCCTTCTTGATGGCTGCGTAATATTCCATTGTGTCTATGTACCACGTTTTTTAAATTGGGTCCAGCTTCAATGGGCAGCATGGTTGGTTCCATGTTTTTGCTGTTGTGCATAGTGCTGCAGGTATCTTTTTTGTAGAATGATTTGAGTTCCTCTGAGTATATTCC
This sequence comes from Cephalopachus bancanus, assembly GCA_027257055.1. NCBI lineage: Eukaryota > Metazoa > Chordata > Mammalia > Primates > Tarsiidae > Cephalopachus > Cephalopachus bancanus. Next base: position 82,617 of record JAPVLO010001392.1, on the reverse strand, counting down.
CAATAGGGGGATTTTGGGGTTATATGGAAGGTCAATTTCTAGTTCTTTCAGATACTGCCACACTGTCTTCCAAAGATGTTTTATGAGAAGCAGAGTTAAGACAATTAACACAAAATTGGTGGCTTTGGGAGTCACCGTTTTCAGCTCTCGCCTCTATTTCATGTCCAATTTCTAAGAGGCAGTGTTGGGGCATCACCTACACCTGCCAAATCTGTCATCCTAATGGCACTTTTGCCATGTCTTGCCTCCCTGGAATAATTAGGAAACATAAACGACTGTAATTAAAACGTTTAGAAAATACTATTATAAAGTTCAGGTTCAATTCCTTCCAACCATGTATACTTATACTAAAAATTCTTTATTAGTAAAATACTTAAGCCTATAATCCTTTCCCTCTAACACACTTCCCAGCATAAAGGGAATTATAAAAGTCTCTTCGAATGTATCATAGTGTGTATATAATTTTATATATATAGCATGTATATAATATATACACATATACAGTTTATTTGGATGTATTTAGTATAGCATTCATATTTTATATTTATATCTGATGTTTATACAATATGTTTATAGAAACATATGCTTTATTTAATATATGTGTTTGTGTGCATGTATAATTAGAAGTTGCTAAAACAGGACTTTTCTTGTCCTTTCAGTCAGAACACCAGTGCAAAAAGCTAAATTTCAAGCACAAACGTTGTATTGACAATTGTCAGTCAATTACCCCTAGCGGATTTGCAGTAACAGAAAGACACAAACGCCTGTTTGGTCAATTAAATAAAATTTACTTTTCTAATAACACAGAGGTATGTGGGTGCAATCAACCATAGTCCTCAGGACTGTTTATGGAGATTTTAGCTTCTAGATACCCCTTCATACTCTCAGGAAACCCAAACACCCATTCCCCACTTCCCAAGCCAGACTTATTTGTGTACAGATGAGGCTGGAACACATCTGCAGACTATATCGAAAGTCATCTGGATATGAATATGAATGTATCACCTTGTCAAGCTAGGTATAGCTGCCTTATAGATTTCAGGGTTATACAATATGCCATGTGACTATTGTGTGACACAGAGAACAGAAGAACTCACATGATTCTCATTTATCACTCGCTTCCTCCTCAGACTAACAGAGCTTGGTCCAAGTAAGCTCCTGAACTTAAAGCTTCCGATCAGAAACGAGGGCTGGTTACCCAGAGCTCTCTGGAATTTGCTTTTACAGAATTTTAGACCAAACATGGGGCTTAGTCTTCAACCACCAATAAGGGCTGTGCTAAGATTTGTTCTCCTCTTTCCCTGTCTTGATGCCTTATTCTTGAGTTTCAGTGTTTGTTGTCAACAGGTCTCTGGACTTTTTTGTGGGAATGATTCAGAGTCCTGTGCTTTAATAGGACTGGACAATAACACTTTTCTTTTTTCCCTCTGTCTCTTCACTGTCAAAAGAAGTTTATCCAGGTAAATCTGGTGATGTGTGCCGGCACAGTGAAGACTGCTGAGGAAATCCTTAGAGTGAAACTAAAAATCACAATGGAGGCAATTTTAAAAATGAAATGATTGACAACCATCCCAGTAGTCTCTGAATCATTTCCCAAATTCACCCTCAGGCTGGTTGATGGTTAAGGCATTAACTGTTTAAAATAAATGATGATTGTAGAAGTGCCTCCTGTCTCAGATGGATGGTTTCTTGAGCAAATATCTGGTAAATCTGAGACCTAATTTTTTAACAAAAATTTGTAGTGGCTTGAACATAAGTAATTATGAAAATGATCCAGGGATGCAACCTAGATATTTTTAGTTTTAGATATGCCCAGCGATCTGTGTTCCTCAGTATAGCATCTCAGTGGGGACATGATGGCACTTATTTCAGGAACGAATGTCTGCTTGCAATTCAAATACCACTCCCATCTTTGTGCATTCTCCCAGTTTGCTGAGGTGGTCCTTGGACTCATGTCCCTTCCAAAGCAATTTCCTTTCATTTCCCAACATCTGAATAACTCACATGGGTTGGTTGTTCATTATCCACATAAAAAAACCTCAGTGAATCATTTGTACTCTTTCACTGGAGTGAATCAAGCTCCAAGGCATGTGGAGAAAGAGAAGGGGAAAAATGAGACCAGCTGGCAGACGCAGCCCTAACATCCATTTTAGGTGTCCGATGTTAGCACTAAAGAGGTCAAAGTCCTGTTTGAAGATATTTCCAGTTTCTTCACCATCGCCTGATTTTTTTGCAATATGAAAAACAACCAGAGGATAGCAGCTCTTCACATGATTTTCCCTCTCCTCTTTTGCAGTGTTTTTGCGGAGTTGGCCCAAAGCAAAGTACAAGAAAAGTATCTTGCTTAGCCTTCTAGCCTTTTCTGGTGCATACTGTGTGAATTTGACCAGATGCACAAATTTTCGGAGTCTCAGGTTGGATTTCTTACCTGTAAAATAGTGTATAAAACATTGTCTTTTCCTCAGGGTTACAAATTCAATGACTATTTCGGAATCTTCTATTTTGTGCTGTTTCTCTGGGGAGGGAGGGGCAATGAATACAAGATATAACGGGCCCTGATCTAGATGTGCTTAGATTCTGGGAGAAGACATAGGATATAAGTAAGTCAACAAGTAAAGTATACAGTTATCCTGCAGTGATGAGCTCTTGGGGAAAAAAATAATTGAGAAGGAGGAGGAAAGGGTGGGGAGTTATGTCCTATTAAATGCCCATATCAGGGACGGCCTCTCTGGGAATGTAATCAGGAAATATTTGAGCAGAGACTGAACGAAGTAGGGAAGCAAGCCATGGAGAATCCAGCGGGGAGTCTAGCAAGTACCAATGCCCTAAGGTCAGAGTTTTAGGAATGAAAAGGAACCATGGTGGCTGGAGTAGCCAGCACAGGGAAGACTTACAGGAGAGGATCCCATGAGACTTGCAATCCAAGGCCAAGTTGGGATTTTGGATTTTATTATGAGTGAGACAGGAAGCCTTTTGATGAGTTTGAGCAGATAAGAGACTATCTTTTTCTTTCTTAAATTGACAAATACAAATTGTAAATATTCATGGTGTGCCACATGATGTTTTGAAATACATATACATTGTGAAATGATGAAATCAAGTTAATGACGTATACATTACTTCTTATGGTTGCGAATGCTTTATGATAAGAGCACTTGAAATCTACTCTTTCAGCAATTTTCAAGAATATAATACACTGCTGGTAGCTACAGTCCTCATGTTTTTCAATAGGTCTGTGGGTCTATTCTCCCTGTCTTATTGAGATTTGGTATTTTCTGACAAACATTTCCCCACCGCCCACCCCAGTATCTGATAACCACTATACTACCCTCTGCTTCTATGAGTTCAGCATTTTTAGATTTCACATTTAAGTGACATCTGCATACTCACCTCCTTGGTGATCCCATGGAGGCTTTAAACACCTTCTGTGGGCAACCCCCCCCCCCGGGTCCTCTCCCGCTGTGGGAACTTTTCGGTCCTCTCAATACATTCTGCCTTCTAAAAACTAAAATAAAACAAAAATACCTTCTGTGTGCTAATGTTCAGGCCTCTGTCATGAACTCCAGATTCACATTCAAACGCCACCGGAACTGCAATGTCGAATAGATACCTCTATTTCAATAAGACCAAGACCAAACTTCTTATCTTCATATTCCTAAGCTCGACCTGTCCTCGCTCTTCCTTATGAGCTGAAGGCAGCTCGGTTTTTCCAAATGCTCATCGAAGAACTCAGAGTCAGATCCCAGGTCTGACTCGACTTCTTCTGTGACCCATCTCTCCACATCCCATCACAAAAGCCAGGTGGTCATAATCACTTCTCACTCATCTTTCTGTCCAAGATACTTCCCTCCTTCACCAAGTTAATCCCAATGACCTCATAGCTGGCCCCTTCACCTCTACTCGTATCCCTCCATTGTATTTTCAATACAGCAGCCAGGGAGATTGCTTAAAAATATAATTCAAAGTTGTCACTTCTCTGCTTATACACTTACTGGCTCCCATTCTGCTTACAGAAAATATTCCCATCTTGACTCATTTCTTAGAACTTCCCTCTCCATCCTACCTTGGCCCATGACCTCTTTGCCCAAAGCAACTCGCCCTCCTCTGTTTCTGCCCTTAGACCTCTGTGCTGGCTATTGTTCATTCTACCTGGAGCGTTCTTTTTTTCATATTAACTCCTGTACTTTCTTCAAGTTTTTGCTCAAATATCAACTTTTCCAAGAGTCCCTTTCTGTTTCGGAAAGTTCTCTGTTTACAACTAAACCCTTTTTCTTTCCACCTCTGGAAATCTTCACCCTCCACACCCCCTGTCACTTGACTCTACATTTTTGAATTATTTGTCACCTTCTGACATGAGATCACTGATACATTAATTTTTAAAATTTTTTTGTTTATTATCTTTCAGTCCCTGCTGGAATATAAGCTCCACGAGGGTACATTTTTTTCCTGTTTTGATTCATTGCTAGTAGTAACTACTCGATAAATGAGAGTTGAGTGAACAAATAGAGTAGGAGAACAATTAGAAAAGGGCCCTGTCCATGTGTTCTCGCGTGCCAAATTGACTGCTTCAGGAGAGAACAGGCAGTGTGGTACTTGAAGAAAGATGGTAATTTAACTGACATATGAGCTAAAAAACTTGTGGGATTGATTATCCGCTCTTCCCCTTATCACTTGAGGTTACCCTTGGGGAAAGAGTTAACCTGTCTAATTTTGGATTATTTATTTCTGCCACAATGAGAAAAAGCATGTCTAAATCGAGAGTATGTGAAAAGAGGAAATGGGTATGTATTAGTAAAAATTCTTTACTCAGAGACCAACCCAAAATGAGCTTTCAAAACCTTAGCAGTTGCGTCCTTTAGTGTGTATTATTTTAGAATAAAATAATCCAAGCTGGGCACAATTGTCTGTGCCTATAGTCCAAGCTACTTGGATAGCTAGGGCAGGCAAATCCCTTGAGCCCGAGAGCTTGAATCCAGCCTGAACAAGATAGCAAGATTGTATCTTGTTCTCACTCATGGTGGACCTTGAACAGTTATCATAATACTATAAGAAAAGGATTGGCAGTAGCGGCAAACTGTCAGGGGAGGGGTGGGGTTGGGATTGGCAGTAGTGGGCAACTGCCAGGCGGAGGGGCACACATCATTAACAAGGGTACCTGCATAACGAACATTTATATATCTAACCCTGAATTGTACCCCACATCTTTAAAATTAAAAATTAAAACCAACAAACACACAAACCATTGACTTACTTTTATAAAACCTTGAATCTGTACTTGACCTTGAAAGAGATTGCAATAAGTTGCTCTATCTGTTTTAAAAGACCACCCTGTGTTTCTTTTTAAAGTCTTTTACACATTACAAGAGGCAGGTGAGTCACTTAATAAAGAACATCTCTCCTGTCCGACATGTTAAATGTGACCTGTGCTTTATGAAACCAGCATCACCCAAGAATTTTCATAAGAACATTCTTAAAATTCCCACTTGCTTTGGCAACTTATTTGGAATATTTCTGCATACATCGGAAAACTAGTGTTAAATATAACCTCTCCAGAATCAGAAATTTTTTTGTCCATTTTGGTTTATTTTTATTTTTAGTTTTAGTTTTTGAGTTGGAGTCTCACTCTGTCACCCAGACTGGAGTGCAGTGGCCAGGAGCGGCCACTGCAGCCTCGACCCACTGGGCTCTGGCTATCATCCTTCCGCCTCAGCCTTCCGAGTAGCCGGAATTACAGGCACACGCTACCATGCCTAGCTGATTTTTGTTTTATTTATTTATTGTAGAGATGAGGTCTCACCAAGTTGCCCAGGCAGATCTCAAACCCGCAGGCTCAGACAATCCACTCACCTCAGCTTCCCAGAATGCGGGATTACAGGCTGAGCCACCGAATCCGACTTGTCCATTTTGTTTATTGCTGTTTTCCCAACATCTAGAACAGTGCCTGGAATTCAGGAAAGACATATGAATATGGTTGAGGAAATAAACAAATGGAGAAGACAGTGCCCTGGGAATAAGTGACCAGTGATTTGGGAGAAAGGCAGAGGGATGGTCCCAGAGGCCAATGGAAGAACGCGTTTGAAGGAGGCTGTGATCACCTGTGTCAGATGACGCTGACAGGCTGGGTCAGATGAGTGCTGAGAACTGACCGTTGGATTCAGAAAACGAGAGCTTGTCAGTGGTATGGGAACAAATGCCTGATGGGAGAGATTTAAAACAGAAAAAGAAAAACGAAAGTACTAATTATAAGTGACTCTTTTGTTTAATAGTACATTTGATTTTTTAAAAAAATTTTAATTTTAAAGATGTGTGGTACAATTCAGGGTCAAATATACAAATGTTCATTTTGCAGGTACCCTTGTTGATGAGGTGTTTCCTCATTCCCTGGCAGAATCCCACTACTGCCAATCCCACCCCACCTCAAGCATTTTCCCACTACTGACAATCCTTTTCTTATAGTATTACGATAATTGTTCAAGATCGACTTATGAGTGAGAGCATGTGGTACTCAGTTCTTTGTTTCTGTGATCGATCACTCAGTATCTAAGTCCATTTTTAATATGGTTTACATTTAATATGATTTTTAATAATAAACATTAGAAACAAAGAACATCAATAAGAGTATCTGATCTCAAACCAGGTGAAATGGGGACCAAAGGGAGGTCCAGACTTTACCTGTACAATGACCACTTGTATATCTAATCCTGAATTGTACCCCACATCTTTAAAATAAAATGAAAGCCGGGCTCGGTGGCTCAGCCTGTAATCCCGTGCCTTTGGGAGGCTAAGGTGAGTGGATTGCCTGAGCCCGCGGGTTCGAGACCCGCCTGGGCAGCGAGACCTCATCTCTACAATAAATAAATAAAAAAAGAATCAGCCGGGCGTGGTAGCGCATGCCTGTAATTCTGGCTACTCGGAAGGCTGAGGCGGAAGGATCGCCGGAGCCCAGCAGGTCGAGGCTGCGGTGGCCGGGAGCGGCCACTGCACTCCAGTCTGGGTGACAGAGTGAGACTCCGACTCAAAAAAAAAATAAATAAAATAAAATGAAAAAGAAAATAAAGTTAAAATTTACAATGATAGTAATAAATTTGGTTGCAAAATTATTTTAAAATAATAGACAAAAATTCAGATACATATCAAGAAAAATAACTTTGGGAACTGAATACCACATGTTCTCATTTATAAGTGGATCCTGAATACCTATCATAATACTGCAAGAAACAGATTGGCAGTGCTACAGGTCTCTCTCTGCCAGGGAGAGAAGAACGGGACAAACAACATCAATAAGGGTGCGCAATCCCAATCCACGTGAAGTGAGGGCCAATGGGAGGCCAAAACTTCGTCTGTACACAGACCACTTATGTACCCAATCTTGACTTGGACACCACATCTTTAAAATAAACAAGAGGCCAGGTTCAGTGGCTCAGCCTGTAATCCCAGCACTTTGGGAGGCTGAGGTGAGTGGATTGCCTGAGCCCACGGGTTTGAAATCCCCCCAGGCAACTTGACGAGAACTCATCTCTACAAAAAATCAAAAATTAGCTGGGCATGGTAGTGCCCACCTGTAGTTCCAGTTACTTGGAAGGCTGAGGCTGGAGGATCGCCAGAGCCCTGCAGGTCGAGGCTGCAGTGGTTGGGAGCATGCCACTGCACTCCAGTCTGGGTGACAGAGTGAGACTCCAACTCAAAAAATAAGTAAATAGATAAAATAAAAAAAAATAGATTAAGAAAAAGAAAAAAAGAAAAATAACTTTAGGCAAAAACATCTTAATAGGGAAAAAGTGAATGATTTTACAGTAAATATAATGGTTTGGAAATATAGAAACATCTTCAAATATAAAACTAAAATAGCAATCGGTGGGAGAGGACCAAGATGGCCCACTGAACATTGCACAATGCAGCTCTCTGCAAAGAAAGCTATAAGGAGGAGTGGATCTAGGACTTTCAGGGTCAACCTGTAAACTCAAGTTGAGGTCTATCAGAGGGTCAGCTTAAGACAAAGAAGACAGGCAGTTCCAAGTCCCCACAGCCTAGATGTGGCCCCAAAATGCGAATGGAAGAGTGCTTTTGGATTTGAAAGGGTAAGTGAAGATATCAGCTTTCCTTCTATTCACACCTCATGCAAGTTTATGCTGTCTCAGCCAAGGCAAAAACAGCCCAGGAACTACCCCCTGTACCCCTCCTACATTGTCTGAGCGCAGAGTTTCCCTAAACAGAGACAGAGGCAGGTCCCACATGGAGTCCGGGGAACCCCAGTTCCCAGGAGTCCTAGGCAGCCACTGACCCCCCTCACCCAGGGAAAGCCTAAGTGGAAACACCATGGGTGGCCTATGTCTTGTGGACACAATACTGTTCCTCTCTATCCGGGAGGGATGACAAGACCCTCGCAGTTCTAGGTCAGGGTTGCAAAAGTGTCTTGCCCTCAGGGAGCTGCCTTGGGTGCCAAAGCCCTTCCCAAGAAGTAGCATGAGATGCAAGATTCAGGGGCTCCTGCACCGCATGCTTGTGGTCATGGCCCTGCCCGCCCATGGGCTGAGGAAGAAATAGCAACCCCCCACTAATTCCCTTTCACCCTGGGCAAAAGAAGTCATTGTGACAAGAAAAAGGAGTCTAATCCACATCGCCAAGAGCACCCAACCAGATAAGAGCTTCAGGGCCCCACCTCACCACCTGTTAATCCTGCTGATGAGATAAGCAGTCTGGGGAAGCAGACCTGGCACTTCTGTCCCAGAGGAAGGGGACAGACTGTGACAGAGGAAACATCTCGCCCTGTTTCTGCCAGACTGCATCAGTAAAGTACTTCCACATGTCCTCAGCTCAACCACCCTTGCTGCCAAGCTGTCCTCCCCTCCATAGGAAAGCCAGAGAAAGGAGGTCAGGTTAAAACCACAACAATAAAAGAAAACAAAAAGCAAAACCCACAAGCAGTCACCCCTCCCCAACAGCATTCTCCAATAACTAAAAATCGGGATAATGTATGATCCAGAAATCCCACTTCTGGAAATAAACCCAGAAGAACATAAATTGCTCTGCAAAAAAGACACCTGTACTGGAATGTTCGTTGCAGCACTCTTCACAATAGCAAACACGTGGAACTGACACATGTGTTCAAAAGAAGTGGACTGGACCCAGAAAATGGGGTACATATACTTAATGGGATACTACACCATCACAAAGAAGAACAGAATATTGTCCTTGGCAACAACATGGAGGCAGCTGGAGACCAGCATACTAAGTGAACTTTCACAGAAGCAAAAAACTGAATACAGCGTGCTCTCACTCATAAGTGGGCCCCAAGCATTGGGCACATGAACACAAATGAGGGAACTAATGTTGAGAACTGCTATTGAGGGGAGAGAGAGAAGGGGGATGAGGGGCACACAGCCACCCATTGCATACCATGCCCAAAGCCAGGGGGAGATAGAGCTTATCTGATGCTCAAACTTCACCAGCAAGCAATTGACTTATGCAGCACATCCTCACACATACCCTACAACTATAAAATAAATAATTTAAAAAATAGCAGTCATGAGAACATGAATAAGACAAAAGGAGGTAGAATTTTATTTAACACAGGAAGAGAGAGCTCAGAAACAGATACCCATGCCTACAAAAATTCAGCATTTTAGAACCGTAGTACTGACATTTTGTTATATTTACTGTCTTCATTACTGCTTGAGCTTAATTTCTGGTGGAGTAAAAACTTTAGCATTTGCAATGAGTGAAATGGAGAGCCAGTAAGAATTTAAGCACTTGCTGGGAAGAAGCTGGGAGGAGTGACTGCTGGTTCCAGGCTCTGCCTCAGCACTAGTGCCTGGCCGGACATTGGCATCAAGGGCTTTGAAGGGAGCATAGCGAGGGAACCCAGAGCCCCATTGGAAAAGACAAAACAGGCACTCTGCCACCATCTTGAAAACTGGGCAAGAAAGTGCTCCAGCTTGCTCATCACACAGCAACAGTCCTGATCTCTGTGACCAGCAGTTTAACTACTCAGGGGTTGATGGTGACCCGGAGGGAATACCTCAAAAGCACAAACTCCAGAGGGTCAGCATGAGTGCCAAGTCTCAGGCACCCCATCTGCTATACCCTGATTCAGCTTCAGGACAAAGAGTGTGACCAGAAAAAGATGAGGAAGATGCCCAAAGAGATCAGCAATGAGTCTGGAACTGACCTGATCCTCCTTCCCCAGCTATCCTCTGAAGGTCAGACCCACATGGCTGGGGCATGACTGAGAGGGACAAACCCTGGATGTTAGCAGCGATAGGAGGACTCTACTCCAAAATAAAGCCTGGCTAGAGTACACTCTCCCTGTCCCCGCTCAGTACTTGGGGAAGAGACAATCCTACACCTCACCAGGAGAGCCTCTTCCTAAATATACGAGAGTGGGTGGGGAGGACTGAAGCCCCCCCACCTCCTCCTCCTTCCCTGGGTCAGACACTGGGGAGATCGTGAATGAGGCTGAAACTCTGGAGGATTCAGCAGAGGGGCAGCGGAAAGAAACACTTACAGAAACTGTCACAAGAGGGGAGGTTGTATTTTGTTTTTAATTTTTTTTTCCTTTGTACATGAGTGTGTATGTGAAGGAATCAATCTGCATTCCCCATCACATTTTTTTCTTTTTTCTTTTGTTTTTTTGTTTTCTGTTTATGAGTGTACATGAATGATTGAGTGTTCATCGTTCAGGGCTGGTTCAACATCCACAAGACCATAAACATAATTCAGTGCATCAAACAGATATAAAAACAAAAACCACATGATTATATCATTAGATGCAGAAAAAGTTTTGACAAAATTCAGCATCTTTTCTTGATAAAAACCCTCAAACACATAAGCATAGAAGGAGCAGTGCCTTACAATAGTAAGCACCATCTATGATAAACCCACAGGCTGCATATTGCTAAATGAATGCGAATTGGAAGCATTTCCCCTGAAAACAGAAACAAGACAAGGCTGCCCACTCTCACCCCTTCTGTTCAACATTGTGTTGGAAATCTTAGCTAGAGCAATTAGATAAGGAAATCAGGGGTATCCAATTAGGAAAAGAGGAAGTTAAGTTTTCCTTCTTTGCTAATGATATGATCCTATATCTTTAAAATCCAAGAGAATCTGTCAAGATACTCCTGGCATTGATAAAGAACTTTTCAAAGTCTTAGGGGTACAAAATCAATGTGCAAAAGAGTCTCATTCTTATACACCAAAAAACAAGCAGACAGAGAATCAACTAAAAAGCACAATCCCATTCACAATAGCAACAACAACCAAAAAGAAATACCTCCACGTCTTCCTAACTAGAGAATTGAAAGACATTTACAATGAAAACTACAAAACACGGCTCAAAGAAATACAAGAAGATAAAAACAAATGGAAAATTATTCCATGCCCATGGATAGGAAGAACCAACACTGTTAAAATGTCCATCCTACCCAAGACAATCTACAGATTCAATGCAATACCCATTAAATTACTGGCATCATTCTTCTCAGACCTGGGAATGACAATACAGAAATTCACATGGAAATATAAACTGCTATGAATAGCCAAAACAATCCTCAGTAAAAACAAGCAAACAAACAAACAAACAAAACAAAGGGGAAGGTATCACACTTCCAAACTTGGAACTTTATTACAAGACTCCCAAAACAGCCTGGTATTGGTGCAAGAACAGGCATATGGACCAATGAAACAGGATAAAGATTTGGGAAGCAAAATCTCAGTTGCTCAACCAGTTTATCTTTGACAAAGACTCCAACAATAGCCACTGGGTAGAGGAGAACCTACTCAGTAAATGGTGCTGTGATAACTGGCTGACCACATGGAGAAGACTGAACTAGCACCCCTACCTATCACCATACACAAAAATCAACTCTAAAATGATCAAAGATCTAAATGTAAAACCTCACTCTAAGAATCTTAGAAAATGCAGGAGACACCATTGGAACTGGCAACCAGTTCCTAATCAAAACCCCACATGTCCATGCCATAAGAGAAAAGATAGACAAGTGGGACCTCATTAAACTGAAAAGCTTCAGTAAAGCAAAAGAAACCATCAAGAGAGCTGGGAGACAACCCACAGAATGAGAAGAAATATTTGCCAACTGTAAATATGACAAAGGCCTAACATCCAGGATGTACAAGGAATTCAAACATGCCAAAAGGAAAAAAAACAAACAACCCCATTAAAGTGGGCAAAAGGCATGAATAGACACTTCTCAATATAAGAAATACAGGCAACCAACAGGCACATGACAAGGTGCTCAGTCTCACTAATCATCAGAGAAATGCAAATCAAAGCCACATTGAGATACCACCCGTAAGAATGGCCATCATTAATAAAACAAACAACAGATGCTGGTGAGGGTGTAGAGAAAAGAGAACACTTCTACAGTGCTGATGGGACTGCAAAGTAGTTCAACTTCTATGGAAAACAGTATGGCAATTTCTAAAAGAACTAGAGATTAACCTTCCATATGACCCAGCAATCCTTCTATTGAGAATATACCTGCAGGAACTCAAGTCATCATACAAAAAAGATACCAGCACACGCATGTTTATTGTAGCATTGCACACATTAGCAAAAACATGGAACCCACCATGCTGTCCATTGAAACTGGGCTGGTTTAAAAAGTGTGGTTCATATACACAAGGAAATATTACATAGCCATAAAGAAGGACAAACCTATGGACTTCACAGCTACTTGGATGGATCTAGAGTCTATCATACTCAGTGACCTATCACAGAAACAAAGAACACAGTACCACATGTTCTCACTCAAAAGCAGACCCTGAGCATTTAACATAATATTATAAGAAAGGGGTTGACAGTAGTGGAATAATTCTGGGTTTTGGCAGGGAGGTTGCAATATCAGTAAGAGTACCTGATCTCAAACCAGGCAAAGTGGGGACCAAAGGTAGGCCCAAATTTTACCTGTAAAATGTCTACTTGTATACCTAATCCTGAGTTGTACCATAATATATTGAGTACATTCTCAGAAGAGGAATTGCCAGATCATAGGAAGATCAATTTTTCGTTCTTTTAGGAATTTCTACATTGCTTCCCATAGAGGTTGCATTATAATAAAAATATTTTTTTAAAGTTGTAAAAAAAATTAGATGCAAGAAAACAGCAACAAATTTTTTTTTTCATGTTCCTATCCTTGCAGTTTATGTTGATCAGGCTTAGTGGTGATGTTGACAGAGTCAAGTTTAACGTGCTGGACATAGGATGTGAACCAGGGTCGTTCAGTGATCTAGCACCCTAGAAAATAACATTTGCTTTGGAGACTTTTACTTTGTTCCAGAATTATATGCCACGCTGACAGCAGATCAGCCACTCTACCAAAGTCTCTGCTTTGTACTGATTAAATAAACTATTTCACAATCCTTCCAAAAAAAATAAGCAGAGAAGTGACACAATATGCATTCTATTTTTATATATTTAAATGCTAAGTTAAGCCATGAATATGTAACTCATAACGCATATTCATGTATTCACTTAAACGTCATTCCCTACAGAAATGTTTCCCACCCTCCCTGAGTTGGGTTGGATGTCCTACTATGAATATTCATAGCAGCCTGTAATTTTCCCATCATTGCATATTACATTCTTTATAGCAATCCTCTGTTCAATTTTTTTTTTCCTTAGAAGATTCTAAGCTCAGTGAAGGCACGATCCTATTCTAGCCTACTCACTACTCCATACCTAGCAACGAGTACAGTGCCTGGCCCAGAGAAGATCCGATGAACAAACGGATATAGTATTTGTTGAAGGAGGGCTATGAATTGATATATGAAATGCAGAAGCTGTAAAAGAAAAAAATTTGACATTCCACAGAATGGGAAAAAATATTTTCAAATGATGTATCTGGAAGTCCTAACCTGCAGGATCTACAAAGAGATCAAATGAAATAAAAGACAAAAAACAAAAACAAACAAAAACAACCCTATTAAAAAGCAGGCAAAGGGAACAAACAGACTCTTCTCAAAAGGTGACATACAAGCAGCCAACAGACACATGAAAAACGGCTCAACCTCACTCATCATCAGAGAAATGCAAAACTATAATGAGATACCACCTAACTCCAGTAAGGATGACTAGCATTAATAAATCAAAAACCAGCCGGGCTCGGTGGCTCAGCCTGCAATCCCGCACCTTTGGGAGGCTGAGGTGGGTGGATTGCCTGAGCCCACGGGTTCAAGACCCGCCTGGGCAGCGAGACCTCATCTCTACAATAAATCAAAAAATCAGCCGGGCTTGGTAGCGCATGCCTGTAATTCCGGCTACTCGGAAGGCTGAGGCAGAAGGATCGCCGGAGCCCAGCAGGTCGAGGCTGCGGTGGCTGGGAGCGGCCACTGCACTCCAGTCTGGGCGACAGTGAAACTCCAACTCAAAAAAAAAAAAAAAAAAAGAAGAAGAAGAACCAAATCATGGACTTTGCGGCAAATTGGATGGAATTGGAGATTAAGAGAACTCTCATAGAAATGAACAACTGGATTCTGCATGTTCTCATTCATAAGTGGGCCTTAAACATTAGTCACATTAGCCAAAGGAGGGAATGACAGTCCCTCGTCACAGCTGAGGAAGGGAGGGATGGAAGAAGGTGGGGGGGTATGTGATAACATAAAGTGTACCAGGTCCACTACCAGTGGGCGTGAGGGCCACCTAGAAGCTCAATTTCACCTTCATGCAACCTACTTATGTAGATAATCCTCACTTGTATCCACAACTCTATAATTTTCTTCTGAGTCGGAGTCTCACTGTCACTCAGCCTGGAGGGCAGTGGCACACTCCCGGTCACCGCAGCCTCGACCTACTGGGCTCAGGCTATCCTTTCACCTCAGCCTTCCAAGTAGCTGGAACTACAGGCATGCGCCATCAAGCCTGGCTAATTTTTTGATTTATTGTAGAGACGAGTTCTCACCAAGTAGCCCAGGCTGGAAATTTTTTTTTAATTGAATATTTGACTACATTCAAAAAAATCCTCTTGTAATTATCTCTCAAAAATCCTTTTTGTTGTCATCTCTCTCCCACTTCCAACCCCTAGCAATCACGGATCTGTTTTCCTAGCCTTCCTTTTCCAAGATGTCATATAAATGGAATTATACAGTACTTAGCTTTTAGGTTCCAACTTCTTACACTTAGAAAAATGTGTAGGAAATGTACATGCTGTGGCATGTATTGATAGTTTGTTCCTTTTTGTCATGAGTAGAATTCCATTATATGGATGTGTGAAGTTTGTTTATTCACTCATTTGCTGAAGGACAGTTGAACATTGTTCCACCTTTTGACAATTAAAAACAAAGTTGCTCTTGGAGGGATTTGGAGTCGATCATACTCAGGAATCTCTCACAGAAACAGAGAACAGAGTACCATATGTTCTCACTCATCAGCAGACCTTGAGCAATTACAATACTGTAAGAATGAGATGGCAATAGTGGGAAACTGTCAGGGGAGGGGTGGTGGGATTGGCAGCTGAGGGAAACTGCCAGGGGAGGGAGGGGCACACCTCATCAACAAGGGTGCCTTCATAATCAACGTTTGTATACTTAACCCTGAATTGTACCCCACATCTTTATAATTTAAAAAAAAGGAAGAAATTATGGTTGGCAAAAGAGATCCAGTAACTGGTAATGAAAGAAAATAAATGAGTTTCTTGCTGAGATGGTGTAAAGGGTAGGGTTAATGGAGGTGGCAAAGACAAGGAAATAAGCAGCCAAGATTTGGGAAGAGTCAGTAAACTATTCCAGTAGCAATGAATACTAAAATTATAAAAATCATTGCAAGCATAGGACCAGTAGGCGAGCTGTTAATTCAGACATAATACCCCAGTACTACAATACTACAGGAATGAGGTGAGATTGGGTGACCCGGACATCTATAGATGGCATCATCCAGCTGGGATATTTTATATTGCTGCTGTCCAAAATCCTACCACAAATTTATAGTTCCGGAAGTCAGAATTTCAAAGTCACTTTAACAGGGCTAATGCGATGATGTCATCAGGACTGGTTCCTTCTGGAGACTCTGATGGGAAGCTCTATTTCCTTGACTTCTTGAGCTTTGAGTAGCCTCCTGTATTTCTTGGCTTGAGGTCTATGTTTTCATCCTCAAAGCATATCACTCAAATCTCTGCTTCTGCTATCATACTGACTTTTCTTTCACCAAATCTCTTTTTGCTTTCCTCTTACAAGGACAAGTGTACTTACATTTAGGGTCTCAAATCTTGGCCTCTTTAATTTCTTGTCCTCTTCAACCTGAACAGTTCAGCATATTTTCTCCATCTCAAGATCTGCAATTTAATCATATCAGCGAGGTCTTTGCCCTCTAAGGTAATATTAATAAGTTATAGGAATTAGGACCTGAATATCTTTGAGGGTCAATATTGAGTTTACTCTCTGATGGTATAGCCTACATGATTGATTCTCCAAAAGGAGCCTGGAAGCATAGCAGGAGAGGAATTGAAGATCTGGAAACAGCAATAATGGTAATGAAGACTTTTTTTTTTACTTCATATAAAGCAAGGAGAGAAAACAGTCTCCAGGCAAGGATTGAGGAAAAGAAGTAGCATTGGGGGATAGTTAAGTTTTCATGGAGCAAGAAAGTAAAAGAAACTTTCAGAAGAAAAAGCAAAGACAGAAGAGATTTTGCTGATGATCTAACTTAAACTTTGGACACAAGTAAAGTGCTTGGGGGAGGGATTGTATCAGATTGGGGCACGATTGGAGATATGCCTTAATTTCTGTGTTATAAAATATTGTTGAAAAACATGATGCCAATATAACATTTTTCCTCCTTATTATCTTCAAAGTTTAATAGTAGAATTTCCAAATTACTTTTTAAGTAGATTTTCAATCAGTTATGTTTTTAGCAACCTGCTCCATCCATTTCCAAAAATAACTTATTTCTCTAAGTCCTTTGGTATTTTGGGAATCTATATTTAAATGACATTGCTTCTTAAACTTTTTATACTGCTGATTTAAGTTTCAGCTTCCTCGTTGTGCTCAGATTGTTAGTATTTTAAAAAATCTCCCTTTCACTCTTTCTGTCTGTGGGAAGTGATCTCTTTCTTAAATAAATGTTTTCTTCTTTTGAAAAAATAAATCTGTCTTCTAGCTTCTAAAATATTGTTGTTTTGTTTTTTCTCATTGTTTCTATGGATTTATATCTTAAATGACTCAACTGAAGTCTTAATCAGGTTTTCAGAAGATGTAAAAATAATGAATATGTGTAACCAGCAGTCTTTACCTGAAATTCAATGGGCCACATTTGTTTACTCTTTAAAATTCATATCAGAAGGTGGTTTGTATTCTTAAGAGCTATCAACTTTTATATTTGTAGAGACTGGTAGTGTTTAATTGCCATGAGTGGCGTTGGGAATTTACAAGTAAAGCAGTTAGCCAAGATGGCTTGGTGGGATTTTTTTTTTTTTTCTCCCTTCTTTTAGACTGAGATTAGACTGAACAAATGTATCAGAACTGAGTTGTAATTGAATATATTCCAATAAGACGTTGTTTGGAGGTTAACATAAAAATATAAATTATAAGATAATTTATTGAAAAGAAACATTTAAAACTACATTTCAAATTAACTTGAAAAATCTGAACTAGCTACACTTATTGCACATACTAATAAGGTTAGATTCTGAGCTTTTGATTTTATTACAAAATGCTCTTTCCTTCTGGTTAGCCCTACAATTTCTGCTAGCTATATGTGTGATAAAATTTGTTCAGACATGCAGTATGTTGTGTACAACACCTTCCATTTATATTTTAAAAGCTTATGAATCCAATTTGGGGAACGTTTTTCCCCCATAGTTCCAAGGTGAGTTTTCCTGGCCTTAATTTGTGATAGTATTCAATGAAATGGAGAGCTAAGTTATGTACTCAGATCATATTTTTATAGTCTGTGACTCTATTTTGTGATGATTTTATCTCAAAATATTTGCCCTCTGATTCACTTAGTCTCCTCAATTAATGGTATGTATAGACAGTAAGATATTGCCGTCAACATATTTTCTGTTTCTAATTCATGTATTCCACTTCCAGAACTCACCCATTTTATTTATTTATTTTTACATTAGAAAATATAGTTTATTTAGAAAATAAATGAGAGAGAGAGAGAGAAAGAGGAGATTCACCTCCCCAAGGTAGAGACGGGAACTAAAGCCAGGAAGCATAGCCTGGCCATAGCTTAAAGAGCACATGGCCACACCATAGCTTAGCAAGGCAATGACCTCACTCATTTTAGAATAAAAAATTCAACAGACTTTTTGGTAACAGTTAAAATGATCAATTTTCTTCCTTAAAATGTATTAGATAATGAGAAAAAGCAATTAAATAGTTGAACATGAATTCAATTTGAGGGAAACATATCAAGCAAAAAAACGAATGCAAGCAATCATTTATAGTTAATTTTTAGAAAAAAAATCACAAAGAGTAGTTCTATTAAGTTTATGAAAGATCAGGTATTATTGAATATCTTTAAAATAAAGGAGTAAAGTTAAGGAAAGTGATTATTTGAATTAAGGATTCTTTCTATATTTACTATAATCCAAGATCAATTTCTCTCTCTAGAATGTACTTAGAGCAAATACTGAAAGTCACTTTGATATAACACAAAACACTTATCTGGAATTTACTGTTGTTTGGCGTCATTGAGAAAAAAAATTTATTGGGCTCTAAAAAAGCTGAATAATGTTTGTTTAGTAACCATCTTGCAGCTATTTACTGTTGTTTCTATGCAGCTGTAGATACACATGGCACTGTTTTATGGAAATAAAATATTCTGCGCACATAAAGCCTGTGCTCAGGAGAAATTGAGAACTACTTTTATACATTTAAAGAACAACTAAATTTCATGGTTCAGCATATAACCTAATCACTGCATGATTTAGAAAGAAACTGCTTATCCAAACGCAGCATCCAACATTTAGTCAAGTGCTTTGAGAAGGAAATTTTCCTGAACCCCATGGATTAGGGTGTCAAAGGGACTTGTTGTCTCACCTTCTGTAAGAAATTTACTTTTTCTGAAACATAATTTTGCGTCCTAGACTTGCATAAAACATTTGTGATAACCGTTTATTTGAAAGACTAGGTATTAATAACAGCATATCCAGATTGCCTTTGAATTAACCCCCCTCATTCAGATCATACTTATTACTATCACCACTACAATTGTTATTACTTATTACTGTCATTCAGATCATACTTATTACTATCACCACTACGATTGTTTATTATGTTATTATTTATCGTTCACATACATATGGTCTTAACTTATCGTTCACATACATATGGTCTTAACTTATTATTCTAGGTACTTGGTTAATTTCACCACAATAATCTGCGACCCTGGCATTCTGCAAGTTTCCATATGTCTCTAGTTAACCTCGTAAGAAATTTAAATCAAGGAATGATCCAATCATTGTTGTGTGTTCCCCTGGTGTGTACCGTGCAAGAAAGCTACCATCCCCACTCACCCCTCCCCACTCCTTCCCCACTTGTTTAAGCAACGTCTTATTTTCACTGCCAATATCTGCTTTCTCAAGGTTGCGTCTCAAGATTATGCAATCACCAGCTTCAGACTGCTTCCTCAAGGCTATGTGACCACCAGCAACTGTTTCCTCAGCTCTACATGTACTACCTGACCCCCAGACCCGAACTAGCGGGTATAAGAGGGACCCGTCAAGAGAACAAGCTACTGGATCTTCTCAAGGGCCAGTCTTCCTTTCCTTTCCCTCTAAAGAATTTTCTTTTCTTTACCTAACCACTCAGCTTGCTCCCTTTTTCTCTGCACTTGCCTTACTGCAACTGGGTGGGCTCCTCACATGAGCCCACCTCGGGGTGGTCCCCTCCCTCGAACCTTGCCTTACATTCTGGTGCCGAAACCCAACAGGGGTGCCTGCCAGGACTCACTGGATCACCTCTCTCTCCTTCCCCCTCTCTCTCCCTGGGCTTCATCTACCTCCTGGCCACCCCTCCTGAACCTGCTGTAAGGACACACCTTGAAATCTCTCCGGCTAACATAGAGTGTGTGCTCCCTTTCGACCCAGGAAGGAAGATTCACTGCAACTGGGTGGGCTTCTCACACAAACCCACCTCTGGTGGTCCCCTCCCTTGAACCTGGCTGAAAAACAGACGAGCCCCGGACCAGAACTCTCCATTTGCCTTGCTGGATTAATATCTACACACTGGCTCACATATCATCCATCAGTTACAAGGGTGAGTAAAACCTCACGCTATCCGCCCCCCTTCCCTGACTTGTCCAATGTCCTAGTGCTAGGCGAGAGGGTCCCCATGGCCCCCAGGCCCAAGGCCTTGTGCCCACTTGGTCTGGCCCTGGGATAGGGGATGCCCATTCCAAGGCAGACCATCACTGCTCTCTGGGAAGGCCTTGAGAACCAGGATGCCTTTTCTCTTACATCTATCTCCTCATTTTTCCCTCACCCTTGTCTACCCTCCCCTTTCAGCCACAATGGAAAACTCTTAATCCTGACCTTCAAAATCTACTCTTCTAGGATGCCTTCTCCAAAACCTAAAGGACTAGACTTCCAAAGGGAAATTAAACCAAAAAAAAAAAAAACAACCATATTTTCTATTATAATAAAACTTAATAATGGTCCCAGTGACCAGAAAATAAAACTCTTCATTATAAAGCTCTATGGGACCTCAATAACTTCTACCACTGCGATGGCAAGTGGTCAGAAATCCTTTATATTCAGACTTTCTCCACTCTCGGCTCTCAACCCTTTCTTTGTAAATCTTGCTCTACTTTTCAAATACTCGTAGCTTACTCTGCTTCTAACATAACACCTCCAAAAAAATTTTTTAAGTTGAGGACTTGGGAGCTATAATACCACACTCATCTTAAAGTGCCAGCCCTCTTCCTGTCTGTGGGAAGTGATCTTTTCTCAAATAAATCTTTTCTTTCTTCATCTCTTGGTGTGTTGTAAATCTTTGTGTTACTCAAATCCCTGGTTACCAGCACACACCTCCGGCATGCCGGCTCAGGCTGTGCTCTGTCCCCGCCAGACCCTAACCCCAACATTTCCGAGAGCTCTCTCTCTCTCTCCTTCCTTATTTCCTAACTGGTGACCCTCTGTGGACTGTGTCGGAACCTGCTGGCAACTGAAAGCTCTGGCTGAGGCTACACTTCAGAGTGCTGGAAGGTCCCAGGGAGAAACATCAAACCACTGTGGCCCAACAGGTTGAGAAGCTAAGGTTAACTCTTTACTTCCTTCTAACCAAAATCTCTAAGTTTCCTGTAGACTGGGTTGTATCTCGGAAGGCACCTGATGGTCTCTGCCTAGGGCTACTCCCTAGGGAAGCAAGAAGATCCCCAAAGGGAAGTTCGAACCACCAGTGCCTGTTCGTGTGGGAGACAAAAAACCTGTTTTTTTTGCTCTCTTCCTTTTTGTTGGCAAAGCAACTCCACAAAAAACCCTGAAACTTCAACAGCTGCAGGGTATGACTTTCTGTGCCTTCAGTGATTCATCCCTCATTTATCACCCACACACCCACATATTTAGACACACTCTTAAACCCCTGGCTTTTTTGTTCGAATAAATTCCTGGGTCTTTCGAACTTTTCCCGGTTTTATGCCCAGCAGTGAATCTGGATGGTTAAGACCCAGGAACAAATCCATAAAACCAAGGGCCTATCCCAATTGTATCCCTTTTTCCTTTTATTAAAATACAGCTTGGGGGCACTGGCTCCGGCCCACCTTGCCCCAGCTGACCCTTTCATCTGGTGGCCAAGTATGGGGAAATTCCACAGTACAAACTGGGGGATGGCAAAACCTGGCCAGAACGCTGACTCCCTAACTCTTAATACACCTGCAGCTTGATTTGTTACTTAAAAAGAAATAACAAGTACCTTGAAATTCCATGTATTCAGGCCTTTTAGATGTTAGCTAGCCACCCAGATGTCCCCCTCACTGCATTTTTGTGTTGACTCCCCAGAGCCCTTTACCCATAGGTTCATCAGAGGATAATCATCCTGCTAACTTGGCCAACCCTCCCTCATCAAGTTTTTCACCTCCTTCACACTTTGGTAACAAATCAAACGCTGACCCGGCTGGTTTTACTTCTCCTGTCTCTTGTAATCTGCTTTTGCTAATCCATTCTCCATCAGTTTCCCTTCCTTCTCTTCCTTCTTGCCCTCCACCTTTACCTGTGGAGGAGGGACCGGTGTCTACGGCCATGACACCTACCCCTGGCCTCCAGTCTTTCTTCTCTTTTACCTTCAGAAAAAAAAGGCCAGGGCACCTAACCCCAGCCTCTTGGCTTCTAGTCCCCCTTCCCCTATGGCCTGATAATCCCCTGGGGGCACCCCTCTAGCTGCAACAAGTCCAACTACATGTGCCACCTCCTTGCCACCCTCCCACGTGTACTTGGGAAACCCATTCAGGTTTGCATGTGGCTTAGTGGTGCCTATTCTTAGGGGATGGCCGAAACAAAACGATATTAAAGTTCTTGTCTGTTTGTTTTATAATAAATCTCTCAAATTGGATCTAAACTGGGACTATATCAACCTTCTTCCCAGACAAAAGTAGAGGGATTGTGTGTTAATCAATCCTGTGAACTGACTCAGGGAAAAAAAGTCAATTGTAATTTTAATCTGTTTTGCCAACGAAACTTGCAAGTGCTCTAGTAAAATCTTACTTCCAACTTTACTGTGCATTAAAACATTAATGTTAGATAACACCAGTGTGTGTTATATCAGGCTTGCTAAAGTTGTATTTTATTATTGAAAAAAAAAGTTGTCACTTTTACTAAGCCTAGTACTTCTCCTGCTGGATGGATAAAATCTTAAGTATTCTGTGAGAGCACAAAATGGATAAAAACTAATCACTCTCACTTAATTGTCCACACCTCACAACTAAGACTGTAATTTAATATTTGTTTTTTTTTTTGTTTGTTTTTTGTTTTTTTTTTTGAGTTGGAGTCTCACTCTGTCGCCCAGACTGGAGTGCAGTGGCCGCTCCCGGCCACCGCAGCCTCGACCTGCTGGGTTCTGGCGATCCTTCCGCCTCAGCCTTCCGAGTAGCTGGAATTACAGGCATGCATTACCACGCCCGGCTGATTTTTTGATTTATTGTAGAGATGAGGTCTCGCTGCCCAGGCGGGTCTCGAACCTGCGGGCTCAGGCAATCCACTCACCTCAGCCTCCCAAAGGTGTGGGATTACAGGCTGAGCCACCGAGTAAGGCTGTAATTTAATATTTATAAAGGGTTTTTAATACATTTGCCTGTTCAGCTTCATAAATAAATAGGGACGAATCATTTCACATTTCATGTGGTCTGTTCACTCTCAAGGATTTTTGCATCAGACCGCTACAAACAGAGAAACAGTCAAAAAGTTTCATATGCATAACCTATTAAAAAGGAGCTTTTAAGGTTTTTTTCAGCCAAAACATTAAGAAAAAAAATAACAGAGTGCCAACACAGAGGGCCACAAAACCAGAGAGCCAAAAGGCACCCCAACAGGCAGTTGCAATTAGCAACAAAATTCCAACTGCCCATCAGAGACCTGGTAAAAACAAACCTGTGGCAGAAAGGGGGCTGATAGCAGTTAAAAGTATTCCTTTTGAAAGTCAATTTGCAAGCTCTGAAAACCCACCAGACTGGTTTTGTTTAAAAAAACCAAATAGCCAAAGACTGGTGGCTCTCCTGGAAATGCAAAAGAATGACCAATTCACAGACTCCCCTAAATCCTCTCTTTTTGAAGGTATCAGTTTACAATCCTTCTTGCTCTACATTTCCTGGAGACCATTTGTTCTTTGAAAATCTGATTTTGCTGAGTACAACCTTGTGAATTCCAAAGAAAATGTGTAATCGCTCAACCCGGCCCCCCTCCCTTACCTAAACAAAGGTATCAGACCCCTGTCCTCCCTTTCCGGGGTGCTCGGCCTGGGAGCGTTAGTCCACCGAGTTGTGCCCGGCACTAAAATAAATCTGCTACTTCCTAAAACAGCCTCTTTGGGTGTCACGGCCTCTCTGTGTTCCCGCTACAAACTCGCTAAGGGAATAGTGTCGTTTGCTTATGGGTACGGTCTGTGGGGCACTAAAAGCATGGTTGCCCCGAGGAGGCCTAGGCCTCCTAAACCTTATCCATTGTGCAGGCCAAATAGCCTTTGGAAATCAGGTGCACTCTCTTCTGAAGAGAGGAGAGAACACTTGGCTCACAAACGGTGGCCATTTACGGAAGCCTAAAAATCTGTTTAAGTGACTGGCACCGGTTCACCATCACCCAGCAACCCCCAGGTAAATAAATATTAAGTCACTGAAACCCAAATTAATTTCTTCATTTAACACAGGTGCCAGTCTTTTGGTCCAGGCCATCCATGTTGCAATCATATAGGCTTGCCTTAATTAAAAATCACCAAGTTTCATTAAAAGGTATAAGTATGTCTGATGAACTATCTCCAAAAAATTTACTCCTTTCAACAACAAAGGAAAGAAAGAGAAAAATTCAGCAAGCTCACTTGCTGTCTTTGTTTGGAAAAATGAGTTTTTTTGCTGTCTTTGTTACAGAAGAACGAGTTTTTTTTACTTTCGAAAATCTTTATATGTCACTTGCTAAATAAGTAACTTGAAATCTTATAACACTGTGCTTCAAAAAATTTTTAATGCTTAAACTCTTCGGGTTCTCAATTCAGTCTTTCTAGGTTGGGGTAACAAAAGCCGCAAGAGACAAACCTGTCCCGCACTCTTCTCCTGGGCTGCCTGCAGGTTAGGCACAGGAAATGCTAATCCAATATGAAATGGATGGCAGGATGGCCTTGGCTTCACCCTCTAGCTTACCGATCATTGTGAAGGTATATCAGACCTATTATAAAAACAAACAAACAAAAAACAGAAAAGTTTTCTCTTGTCAGCATTTACTTGTTTTAAATTCTCTTGTTCATTATTATTTCCTACAATTTAAGCTACAATTTAACTACATGTCTCTAAGGTTTTCTTCAAACTTTGTCAAAATAGCTATATTTCCTTGTTAAAGTCATTACTTAAAAAAAAAAAACCCTCCCAATTCCACCCTTTTGCCCTAGGGTCAGTGCCTCTTCCCAGCAGGAAGAATCTACAGAAAACAAACCTTCAGCCCTTTTCTACATAACAAAAGGCTAGAATGTAAGAAAGCTACAGCCCCCACTCACCCCTCCCCACTCCTTCACTGCTTGCTTAAGCAATGTCATGTTTTCATGGCCAACATCTATCTGCTTTCTCAAGGTTGCATCTCAAGGCCATGCAATCACCAGCCTCAGACTGCTTCCTCAAGGCTACTGACCATCAGGGGTTTTAAAGGCTCCCACCAGGAGAGCAAGCTGCTGGTTCTTCTCAAGGACCAGTCTTCCTTTCCTTTTCCTCTAATAAATTTTCTTTTCTTTACCTAACCACACGGCTCATTCTTTTTCTCTGCATTTGCCTTACCTAGAGCATTCTACTTGGTTCTATAGGAAGAAAGGAAAAATTCAACCGAGGGATATAATTAAAGCAAATATAAAAATTGGCAGGAAGTGCTGAACGAGGTGATTGTGATTCAACAAGCTAAGCCTTTTTGAGAAGGAAGAGATCAGAGGAAATGATCTCTCCCTTCTCAAAATGTGAGGGGAAAAAAGGAAAGACCCATACAAGGGAATGTTGGAAATTTGGACAGTTAGCACTGAAATAGGCAACAGATAAAAATTAAAGAATTTCAGGAGGGGAGAAGAAATTCAGGGAAGGGTCATCAAAAATTGAGCATAGTTGGTGCAGGGCACATATTGATCAGAAACCGAAAAAAAGAAAATGGACCAAAATAAACAAAATTATTGCCACTGGTCCATCCTTCTATTGATGCCTGATGACGGCCTATGGCACCAAAATGACAAGGAAGCTGCTTCTGTGGCTTTGCAGAGACTGCAGGTGGGACTGGAGGTATTTCCTGATGATTCTGTGGAAAGACAATGGAATGTTTGACACTTAGACTGAATAACGGCCTCTGAAGATACTCCCATCTTAATCTCTGGAACCTGTGAGTATTACTTTGTTTGGCAAGTTTGACTTTGTTGTTGTAATTAAATTAAGTATATTGAGAAGAGAGTGAAAGGACACACTGAGAGTGGGAAGTCATTTTTCATCTTGTTCTTAACCCCTGACGCAATGATGAAAAAGTAGAAGCTGTGCTTTTGGAGAAATGCATCCTTTAAGAAAAATTAACCTTGCCGACTATGTCTTTTCAGAAACACAGACTTGCAGGTGTCAGAGGTATCTCATAGTGGCAATGAAGCTTGCCTAGAGTAAAGGAAATTTACAAGGCCTAAGACATCATGCATTGGGCAAGGATTGTAGAAGTCACAAAATTTGTCATTACAAAAGTTATGACCGCTCAGAGGGGGAGCAGGTGAGGATTCCATCTTCCAGTCAATTGGACGCTATCTACAGGGAAACCAAGGGTCCCCCAAAGCTACCCACTAGGAGTGCCTAGGAGATTAGGGTAGGTGCACCCTCCATTAGCTCTAAGGAATGTCGTTCAGGAAGGTGCAGGAGCATCAGAATCCTTGTCACACTCTTCTCTAGGGCCTGTGATAATGTGGGCAGACACCAGTGGGTCTCTGTGTCACAGGATCTCCAAGACATCCACAGGTGGTCAACAAGGAAGTCACAGCAGTCACGTGCAACATCTCCAAGAAGAGGATGTAAGCCTGGACTCTGGGGGGCTACGACGCCACACTCACCTAGAGTGTAGGCCCGCTCCCTGTCTGTGGGGGGTGAACTTTTCTTAAATAAACCTTTTCTTCTCTCACTTTGCATCTACTCGGATCGCTGGGTTGCCAGTCCCGGCGGAGCCGCACCTCCCTGCACCTCTCTCCATCCACCCTCATCCTATCCATACCCTAACAGAGAGATTATACTGGAATATATGGTTGGGCCATACATGTAATCACAAACATCCTTAGAAGAAGGAGGCAGAAGCTGGTTTGATGACGGAAGAGGAGACGGTGATGTGTTAACTGAAGCAGCAGTGAAAGTAGTGTGGTCAAGGCCAGGTCATGATGGCAGACTCTGTAGGTGCCAGGGTTTGGACACGTTGAATTGAGACCTTTAACACTTTGATTTTAGAGAAGGTTCATTTCAGTCTTCTGACCTCAAGTCACCGAGTTTGTGGTGATTTGTCCCAGCAACAATAGAAAATGCATGCACAGCTGAAGCTTCCCAATTGTCCAAGTATCTATAAGTAAGCAGAAACTTCTGATAGCCAACATCTTATGGAGTTAGCCACCCTGTTTTCTCAGCTCAGATAGGAAGATCTGTGAATCATATACTCAATATCTCAAAGGGAAGATATTTTTGAACTTTTAAAAACTGCAGCTTCTCCTCTCAGTGCCATTTGAAACAATGTTGTGTTTGGAGATAGCAGGAATATGGCTTGGGCATGACAACAGTAAGTGGAGTTTTATACTGTAGTGTAACCCTGGGGGGTGGTTTTCATGATGTACCTAGCTGATATCATGTATTTAGATGAATCGATTGTGTTCCTGCAGTTTCAGTTTTTCTCTTCTGGAAATTTAGAGACTGTATCTTTTGTCATACCCACTTAGGCCCAAACCCCGATGGAGATGAAGCTGAGAAACTTGCAGTCCTCAGAAATCATCCCTTTTCTTCCAAGTTGATGCATTGTCTGAGACAATGTTGTGCATCTTGACTCTTTTTTTTTTTTTGTAGATAATTTCTTAAGTTGCTTTCAGGAAATTTAAAAATCTAGAGTGTTCTTACAACTAGTTTGCCAGGTATTTCTGAACATGTGTGGATTCTAAAGTGATCTTGGCAAATCTTAGTACCTGTTACCATTGGTTGGCATGATAGTCACATAATAAAAGACTTTTGCTAGACAGAAGGGTGGTTCTTGATTTGAGTAGAAGTATTATAATATTTCTACTGACTTGACTAAGCAGCACTAATCTATAGGACTGGAGACAGTAAGGAAATCTGGGGAGTTACCGATATGGCTTTTGAAATCACTGTGATGATGACAGAGAACTTTGCAAAGATGACATGAGCTGGGTGCTAAACTTAGCTGAGAAGGTGGAAATTTATCTTGGGGTAACAGATAGATAAAATGATGACCAGACAGTAGACAAATAGCAGACAATGGATGAATAGTCTGTAGTGGTAACATTGGACTAGAAAAAAGTAAGCATTAGGAGAGAAGGCGTTGGGGTCCTGGATGAAGTCCTAAGCTTACTGAATTCAGAAATAAAGAAATAAAATTTTTCTAAAAGGAGAAGGAAAAAAAGAAAAAAGAAAAAAAAGAGGGGGGGAGGCATTTACTAAAAGAAATGAAGGAATAGCATCCAGAACCCTGAGGACTGAGACTGTTTGTAGAGGTTAAATGGAAAAATAATGTCAAGAAAATGAGCCAAGAATGAGATGAACGTGGAAATTTAGGCTGAGCGATCAGTCGTAAGATGTTAGTGCTCATAGAAGAAAAATTAGACGATGGGAGCAATAAGGAGAAAAGGCAACAAAGAAATGATTATTTATGGACTGGGACCACAAAGGTTGAGAGCAAAGAAGCCAATTCCTGGAAGATACATGAACTCCATGTGTAGGTGCATGGATAGTAAGACTCGAGGTGCCTCGTTTTAAGAGTCTTGAGAGCGTCCTCGTCTTTGATGGACATGTGGAGGTCGAGGTTCATGTTCAGAAGATAGGGAAATTCATGACATCCACAGGGTAGGTTTCTTATTGAAAGGAAAAGAGTTTCTAACGTATTTCTTTTAGAAAACTTTCTCATATCTTTTATTGATGAAATTATGCTTAAGAATTTAATTTAATTTCCAGCATCATTTCTTGTTTTCTCCATGAATAAACCTTCCTGTTATGATTTCATTTATGATAAAAAAATATGGTGTAAACTTTTTTTTTTTTGAGTTGGAGTTTCACGCTGTCGCCCAGACTGGAGTGCAGTGGCCGCTCCTGGCCACTGCAGCCTCGACCTGCTGCGCTCTGGTGATCCTTCCGCCTCAGCCTTCTAAGTAGCTGGAACTACAGGCGCGCGTTACCATGCCCGGCTAATTTTTTATTTATTGTAGAGATGAGGTCTTGCCAAGTTGCCCTGGTGGGTCTCGAACCCTCGGGGTCAGGCAATCTACTCACCTCGGCCTCCCAAAGTGTTGGGATTACAGGCTGAGCCACTGAGCCTGGCCTGGTGTAAACTTTTAATAACACATGCTTTATTGATCTCATTCACTATAATAATTTGTTACGGAAATTGAAGTGTCCTAGTGAGTGAACAGAGAAATGTTAGCTTTAGTTTTCTCACTACAATAGCTGTGACTCTGGACCTCAAACGGCAAACTGGTTTCTCAGGATGGAAATATGTAACTACTTGTCTGAGACAAGGTTGTACACCTTGACTCTTTTTTTTTTTTTTTGAATAATTTTTAAGTTGCTTTCAGGAAGTTTTAAAATCTATTATTCAAGTAGATGTCTAGAGGGTTCTTAGGACTAGTTTGCCAAGTATTTCTGAACATGTGTGAACTCTAATGTGATCTTGGCAAATCTTAGTACCTGTTACCATTGGTTGGAATGATAGTCACATAATGAAAGAAAGACTTTCGCTAGACAGAAGTCTTTTTTCTGTGTGTGCTCATAACAGCACAGTTCTGGTGAGAAGTATGCCCTGCTGTGATCCAATTCCTTACTCATGTTGAATTCACATGCCTCCCCCAAATTGCTACACAGTCCAGTCACCCTTGTCAAAAGAAAAAAGCATATCCTTTTACAGACCGATTGTTAACATTCCATCAGAATGTGGATGTAAATGTCCATACCTCTCCTGCCTTGCATCAGTTATTTATGCTTGTATCCATCTTTTGATAACTCAGTTTCTAGAGTATATTCATATGTAATCTTCAAAAATATAAAACCACACAATTAAATTACAGAATCCTCCCAAATTTATTTACATTCCTTCTCAGAGATCACCAAGCCTATAGATCTAAAAACAAACCAAAAGGATAATATATATAATGAAAATATAACTATATTAATATTAATACCATATCAATAATAATATATTAGTATTAATATACTCATAGTGAATGCATCTATTAAGTCAGAAAAATGTCCAGAAAAATGTTTCATGGATTTTTTAGATAATATGAAGCAGCCCAGTGTTCAATGAAGCTAACAAATTATTTAGTTACTAAGGTGAATAGTTTTACATTATACTTCTTTTCCACATTTTCTCTGATAACTCTGCTACAAAGTGATAATCATTTTCTCTGTTTTATGAGATGTTTCCACTATAATTAAGGTATCAATCTTTATCTGCTATCTAAAGTAGCTAAATATCTGTTATAAGTTCCTAGATCCATTATTTTATTTTATTTTTTTTTAAGTTGGAGTCTCACTCTGTCGCCCAGACTGGAGTGCAGTGGCCGCTCTCGGCCACCGCAGCCTCGACCTGCTGGGCTCCGGCAGCCTCCACCTGCTGGGCTCCGGCGATCCTTCTGCCTCAGCCTTCCCAGTAGCCGGAATTACAGGCACGCGCTACCACGCCCGGCTGATTTTTTATTTATTGTAGAGATGAGGTCCCACCAAGTTGCCCAGGTGGGTCCCAAGTGTTTCTTATGATTTGAAACATAGGACTTTTCTCCATACTTCCTCTCTATGCATTCACATTGGAAGGCTAATTACTGTGTAATATTTTAGAAGGCTTATTACACTTGACATAGTAATGCACAGCAGTGGAGTGTGAAGGTTTTCATTTGTTTCTAATTATTTTACTGGATGCCGTAGACACCAAGACCCCATTACTCAAAACCTAGATAATAACCATCTGACCTTGCATAAACCTGTATGCATTTTTACACAAGGTCAGCTACTTGATAGATTTTGACTGTGCACTGCTTGCAGAGTCTTTTACACGGGCTTAGCTAAATTAATAATGTAGGTTCCACAAAGCTCTTTTAGTTTCCAGCTCTGAATCAGTAGTTGAAATGACGGGGTAGAGTCTATTGATCTACTATGAGCTGAACTGAACCATTCCAAAATTTGTATGCTGATGTCTCAACTGCCCAGTGTGACAGTATTTGGAGAGAGGGCCTTCAGGGAGCAATAAAGGTTTGGGGTCATAATAGGATTGCTGGTCTGATAATAATAATAATAATAAAAGAGATCTCTTTCTCCTTCTC
Organism: Cephalopachus bancanus; assembly: GCA_027257055.1. Classification (NCBI taxonomy): domain Eukaryota; kingdom Metazoa; phylum Chordata; class Mammalia; order Primates; family Tarsiidae; genus Cephalopachus; species Cephalopachus bancanus. The sequence continues at coordinate 51,447 of JAPVLO010001392.1, read as the reverse complement.
TCGAGGACTGCTGCAAAAAATGTGATTGTCTGCTAGCCAGGAAAAGAGCCCTCACCAGAGAAACTGAACTCTACCAGACCTTGATTTGGAATTTCTAGCTCCTAGAAGTGTGAGAAATATTTTTTTTTTGTTTAACCACCTAGCCTGAGAAGACTAATACATGATCTGTGCCCAACAGAGTCAAGATGATGCAGGGTAATGGTAGCTATTTGAGCCGGGCTCGGTGGCTCAGCCTATAATCCCGCGCCTTTGGGAGGCTGAGGTGAGTGGATTGCCTGAGCCCGCGGGTTCGAGACCCGCCTGGGCAGCAAGACCTCATCTCTACAATAAATCAAAAAATCAGCCAGGCGTGGTAGTGCATGCCTGTAATTCCGGTTACTTGGAAGGCTGAGGTGGAAGGATCGCCAGAGCCCAGCAGCTCGAGGCTGCGGTGGCCGAGAGCGGCCACTGAACTCCAACTCAAAAAAAAAAAAATGGTAGCTATTTGTATTATCTAGTCAACACAGACCAAAACAAAACTGAAATGCAAGTAATTTTTTAATTTTGAAATCTCATGGCAATTTAGATTATTGATTTTATTATACATTTTTATGTCTGATTTATGTTTAGGTGATAAATCGTTATTATAGTCATTGTAAACAATATGCATTTCTTATAATAGGACAGGTATGTGGGGATAGTATTTAAAATATTTAACCACCTGTATGACACAAGAGTCAGGGAATTAGAATGAATATTTGATCAATTAGAAGAGAAAATGGCAGCTACATTAAGCTTATCTGTTGAGTGGCAGGTCAGCTTACACATAACATCAGTATTTGTTTTTAAGATGAATTATAATAATAGTGATGGTTGATGCAGCGGGTCTTCTGAGAAATTTATTCGAAACAACTATAAATCTTCTCATTCTTCTGTAAATGGGTTGTGTAAAAACTGAATTAGTAGAATATAATGCAGTATAGAAGTTGACCAAGGTGAGCTTGAGATTTGTTATAATTTAAGAAATTAACTTCAATTTTATTAAGTAAAATGCTACATTCCAAGTCTCACATTATTGGCTGCATTTGCTATCACTTAGTTTTCTTTTGTGTTTTTCTTTTCTTGTATTACTTTCTTGCCTCTGGACTAGAGATTAATTGATTTTTAGACTTGACTTTTGACTCTTTTGTTAGTTATAGAAAAGTTTATTTTAAGAACTTTTATATAATCATCTGATTTTCTGTCAGAAGGAATTTAGGCCCACCTCCTACAGTATAGATAGGTTAGAATTCTGCTTACGAGAAAGTGAGAACTCTAAGAACTAGCGGAAGCCACCCATTGCAAATTCCACCTTTCCTTATGCATCTGTACTAAAGACAGTCATCGATAAACTTCTCTCTTTCTGTATAATACTTTTAGAAAAGGTGGTTGCTACTCTGGACAGATTTTTAAAAAAAATTTCTAGTGAGCAGAAATAAAATTAAGTTGAAAGCCATTCAAAAAGATTTTAGACTCAAAATTTTAATTTCCTTATTAAATAATTAAATTTTACATGCATTCCCAAACTGATGATGGTATTACCTTTATTAGCTTTCAGTTTCACCAAAGTTGAATTATTATTGTGACTATTTTTTTTGTTTCAAATGAGACTTTCTTTTTTCTTGTTAAGGCAAATTGTTGGTCCTTTAACATGTGGTATTTTGAAATGAATCAGTGTATGAGCCTTAGCTCTGATGTTCTTCTTTGCATGTTAGGCTGGGAAATAGTATAGCACTTTGGACATATTTCTTAATTTCTGTAATCAAGGACATTTGATTTATAAAATGGTGTCTGTCTCTGCCTCTTGGGGATCCCGTAAGGATGAAATGAGTGAAAGACACATGTTAAGGGTTCACTACATAGTAGGTATTTTAGAGATAGAATGATAGCAACTGTGCCATGTTCTATCCTCTTCTACCATTATCTCTGATATGACATGACAGTGACAGAAAGCAAATGGCAGCAAAGGGGTTAGTGCACTATACAAGCTTGTAACTCAAAAATATTTCAAAGTAAAGCCATTATTAAATAATTTTCTTAGATTATTATGTGATACTTTTGAACTTCCAGCTCTCTCTGCCTTGACCAAGAGGCCCCCCAAAAGATGACTATGACCATAGCATAAATAAATCCTTATTGGAATCCAGTTTTGGTCCAAGAATACCGAACACAAACTACTATTCTAGTGCTTTATGCACACAATAGTAAATGAAATATTCTAACCTTAAAAAAACCTTGCAGTTTAGTTCTGGGTAATTCACATATTGCTTTACTCTAGTGGGAGTCAGGATGAGGGGGGAGTTGAGGCAAGACAAAGCCCTGCTGTGGCACGATCATTAAGCCACGTTGCAGGTGGAATCAGCGGCACCTGGCTAAGATCCATTTATTCTGATGCATTCCAAGTGACTCAATTAAATTGAAAATCACCACCAGACATTGCTATTAGACAAATTTATGGCATGATTTTCCGTAGCAGCAGGGACTTATCGGTCTTGGGTGCAACATAAAATTTTAATGAAATGGGCATTTAAAAATTACCATTATGGTGTATTATAGTCTATGATGAAAGCATTAAATTATTATCACATAATAAACCTAGATAAATGTAAGGTGTGAGATTTTAAAATGTCAGCCTAAGAAAGCAAATGAGCTTAAATGTTATTAGCAACATATTGTAACATAAAATAAACAGATATGTCTGGTAATAGTTTGTTTGAGAAGCAGAAAATAAGACAAATATTCGGAAGTAGGCCATGACTTTTCCTGTCAAAGGCTCTGAAATATCTGAAGATTTGATACCTAAAGTAGGTTCCAATAATATTTTTTGAGATGTATTGGGCCAGTATGGTACACTTTCCAATATCTGCTCCATTCTAAATGGTTGGTCTCTAACCATTGTCAGCTCATTCTTCTAGTTGGGAATATGTTTAGATGTGGGAACAACTTGGACCCAATAGAGAGCAAGCTACCCGACCACAGGATTTTTGTGCACCAGTACCTTTCTGGGACTTTGAACAGTGACAGATTTATGGTAGGCATTCCGTAAATAATTGTTAAAGAGAGAATGAGAGACAGAGAGAGAATGAGAGGGAAAAAAGAGAGAAAAGGAGGATGGATGGGAAGGAGTGAAAAAGGTGGCAGAAAGAAAAGAAAAGAAAGGCAGAATAGAGGAAGGCAGGAAGAAGAAAAAGAGAACAGAGCATAACAGAAAAAGGAGAGGATTGCTTGAGGTTTCTGGAATTAATCAAAAAATCTTTCTGTCACTCTCTTCATACGGGACTTGGGGAAGAATCATTTTGCCATTTTGCTCCTGGAAACCATTCTAAAACCATAAACACAATCGGGCATGAGATGAAATTGCTCCTGTTTGTGGTAGAAAGACTGAAAGAACCTGAGTTCTTGACGTCCGTGTTTGAGCATCGAAAATTAACCAAAGCAAAAGACAGTCCTACCTCTGAAATTCTTTGTGGTGAAATACACTTCATCTTGCTTAACCTGAGTTGAGTCAGAAGTTCCATTGATTGCAGCTGAATACATCCTAACAGAAAAAGTTTAGATTCCAGAGTTAAGACAGACAACTCAAGTTCAGAAAGGTCTTCCCAGTCAGAGCCTGGTATGGTGGCTGTAACGCACTGAGTGTCAAGCCCTGTGCTAATGTTTGACATGAACTATATCCCTCTACTAAACTTACTGGGTGGATGTTGTCATTGCCAGTTTGCAAATGCAGACATTAAGACGGCAAGAAGTTAAGGAAATTTTATAAGATACACACAGTGACTAAAAGGGTTGATCTAGGATATTAATCTACATCCATAGGACTCTAGAGCTCAGGCTTTGTCCTTCTTAAGACCACACCCTCATGGGCCTTAATCTGATCTTCCTTTTAGAGACTTCTGTTTTCAATTCATGTGTTCTACCTAGAACACAATAAAAAAAAATAAGACATCAGCTTCTCTCCACATAATCTTCAATTTACAACTGTCCTTAAGAGTTATAATGCAAATATAAACTTATTCACTCAAAATCTTTAGTTTTACCACTGCCTATGGATATTTGAAATGGTAGACAAAATGGTGATTCAACACATATCCATATAATATTGGTTTGGAAATTTTGGCATAAAGTAAATGTCCAGAATGATAGAAGCAAAGGTGAAGGACATCTCTAAACCAAACAGAATTATAGGGTGTCAGTGTAAAAGACACTTATTTTAAGGGACACAGGTCTTATCTGATGCTTAGAAAGTAAAAAACAATGCAAAGGTTAAAAGCAGTCTTACTAAGCAACATATATCTGCACATAGAAAATATAGCAGAAGAAAGAACTGACATCTGAGACGGAAGGCACAGCGTGTGAGAAAGCATGAGAAAGGAGTAGGAGACATGAGTATCTTCCAGAATGACTCGCTGTAATGCAGCCAATCCTCATGATGATACTGCAAAGTCTTGTAATTATTTTCATATCATTGAAGAAACTAAGTCTTGATCAATTCAACACATTACCATTTGTTCATTTTTTTGTTGCTTACTCTTCTTTAGTTAAGTCTTTGTTTACAAACATATTATATCAACCCTATCAGGGAACCAACTCTGTCTCAACTATTCAGTACATGTCAATTGAATAAATATATGAATCCATGGAAGAAATAAATATCGTTTTTTTAATTTGTGACTTTAACAAAAACTTATATGAGTTCGTATTGGCCTTTAACATATTTATAATTCATGTCAAAGCAATTCAACTGGTGAGAACAATTTAGAAGACAAAAACTTCTTGTACTACTTCAAATAGGGTACTAGTTGCAGAAGAGTTAGAAGGTCTAGAAGACAAAAAAGGAAAAGGAAGGTGACCTGGAAGAGAAGAAGAAGGACTAGGAAGAGGAGATCCATGTAGAGTCACAGAAAACTGTGGCGCTTGGCTGACTTCTAGGAGGAAAACAACTGTGGTGCAATTTATACACACTCCTGCTTCTTTAAATTTTTAAAAAAAGGAAGGAGAAGGAGCAGGAAAAGGAGAAGAGAATGAGGACTTAACAGGACTAGAAAAGAAGGTGAAAGAAAGAGGAAGAGAAGAAGGAGGAAAGAGAAAGAGTGAAGAGAAAGGAGAGGCTAAAGAGAGGGGAAGAAGAAAAAGAAGGAGGAAGTGGAGTGCCTGGATGGAGATCAGGAACTGCCATGAGTGTCTTTCCATATTTTTATGCATCATTATCATTTGCACTTTCTTTTTGTGAATGCAACTCAAATAATGTTCCTATTTTAAAACTGGGTTTTTATCGTTTTGTATTGATTTGCAAAGCATACATTTCTTTATAAAATCATAAAATTCTTTCTATATTATTCATGCTAGTTTTTATTTTTATTTTTAATTATGAGTTTCAAGTCTTGTCTTCTAATCTTTTAGCTCCTTTTTGGTGTCTCTTAAAAACCAGAAGTTCTAATTTAACTGAAGTTGAGTTTATCAATCTTTACCTTTATGCTTAATGCTCTTTCTGTCTTGTTTGAAAAATCTTCCCTTCCTGAGGTCCTAAAAATATTATGTTGCATTCTAAAAGCTTTGTAAGTTTTCCTTTTACATTTACACAAAAAACACACTCATTTTTGTTTTAGCTGCAAAATATTGCATCTATTATGAAAAGTATAAATCGCTGCAGGTTCTTTAGTAGAGCCTGTATTTACATGATCTATTAGAAACATGTTGGAATGAATCAAGGAGCAAAAGGAGAGGGTCTCTAGTGGCACAAAGTAAAAAAAGAGTTGTTACCCAAAGATCAGGAAGCTACCTAACACCCCCAGGCTTTTAATTAATTTTGACCTTTAAGTTTTAAGTTCAGTCAGCCAGATGAGTATGGTAGGGGCATAGTTCCCAAAAATTCTCACGTAAACTCAAATGTTAGGCTTTCTTTGAACTTAAACAAACTCTTCAGTGTTTTACAAGGTTATTCCAGAGATTTGAAAACACCCCCAGGCCTACAGTTCACGATCAATGAACCTACTGAAGGCTCTGTTGCTAATCATTGATACTGGAATTGACCATGACACCAAGAGACCACTTCCTGCTAATGCAGCTGACACAGATGGCAATCACTTTCAGTTTTCTGCCATTTCATACGTGTAATCCTTATGTGGAATACAAAAAAGATATTGGCTACTTCATTCTTTTTGGTCTCCATCTAATGCTTCTCACTGGCAAAATCTCACAATGGACAAGGGAGTTGAGCACTTGGAAAGTGTCGCTGAGAGACAGCAGAAACTATAGGGCACTCACATGTGTACCCTCTCTACAGTACCTTTTATTTTATTTTACTTTATTTTATTTTGAGTCAGAGTCTCACACTGGCAGTCCCCCAGGCTGGGGTGCAGTGGCACACTCATGGCCACTGTAGCTTCGATTTGCTGGGTTCAGGCAATCCTTCTGCCTCAGCCTTCCAAGTAGCTGGAACCACAGACATGTGCCACCACATCCTGCTAATTTTTTGATTTATTGTACAGACAAGGTCTCACCCAGTTGCCCAGGCTGATCTTGAATACTTGGGCTCAGCCAGTCCTCTTGCCTTCACCTCCCAAAGTGCTGGGGTTACAGGCATGAGCCACCACGCCTGGCTTATAGTACCTTCTGTTGAAGAAACTGTCCCTTACCCACTGCCCTGCTGTGCCACTGTTCTATATCAAGTTTACGCACAGGTGGGTCTGTTTTGGGCTCCTGATTGGGTTTTTTAAAAAATCTTTTTCTGTTTCTGCTTAATAATCGTAGCTTTATAACAAGTATTGATATTTCCTTAATCAATCATCTCTATCTTGTTTTACCTTAAGAGTGATTTGGCTTTTCTTAGCCCTTTACATTTTTATACAAATTTAAAACCAGTCTCCTACCAGCACCACGCTTTTCTCTGCAAAACAAACCACAAACATCCGGGCTAGGTGGCTCAGCCTGTAATCCCGTGCCTTTAGGAGGCTGAAGTGAGTGGATTGCCTGAGCCTGAGGGTTTGAGACCCGCCCGGGCAGCGAGACCTCTACAATAAATCAAAAAATCAGCCGGGCGTGGTAGCACATGCCTGTAATTCCGGCTACTCGGAAGGCTGAGGCAGAAGGATCCCCGGAGCCCAGCAGGTCGAGGCTGCGGTGGCCGGGAGCGGCCACTGCACTCCAGTCTGGGCGACAGAGTGAGACTCCAACTCAAAAAAAAAAAAATCTAAGACCACACTGATGATTCTAGAAACACAAACACAAACTAAGATGGGGGGAGGGGAGGTGCAAAGAGTAACCCACTGGTATTGTCAGTGAAGCCAGACATGAATTTACATATAATTTAATATAATGTCTGGCATTAAAACTTTCTTGGTGTCTTCAAATACACATTTTCCCCAAAGTTTAGGGCTTAAATCAAGAAAAATATAATGAATCACAAGATGGCAACCAGAGTTACTTGAGAGGCATATATCACTGACATACGAATTCAACTGTAGATAATACATCTAAAGTACATTCTATAACAGAATAACTAAATCTCACATTAATCTATTATATTTTGGACAATAAAAGATAAATAAAAATTTGATTTTAGAAGTTATGAGTCGGCCGGGCTCAGTGGCTCAGCCTGTAATCCCATGCCTTGGGAGGCTGAGGTGAGTGCATTGCCTGAGCCCACGGGTTCGAGACCCGCCTGGACAGCGAGACCTCATCTCTACAATAAATCAAAAAATCAGCCGGGCGTGGTAGCGCGTGCCTGTAATTCCGGCTACTTGGAAGGCTGAGCCCAGCAGGTCGAGGCTGCGGTGGCCGGGAGCGGCCACTGCACTCTAGTCTAGGCAACAGAGTGAGACTCCGACTCAAAAAAAAAAAGAAAAAAGAAGTTATGAGTCATTCGTGAGAAAAGGAAGATGTTTGTCATATTTTAAAATTTCTCTTTCTCTAGTTTTTTTTTTCTTTTGAGCCTTCCGAGTAGCTGGAACTACAGGCGCGCGCGCCACCATGCCCGGCTAATTTTGTGATTTAGTGTACAGGCGAGGTCTCGCCAAGTTGCCCGGGCTGGTCTCAAGCCTGCAGGCTCAGGCAATCCTCTCACCTTGGCTTCCCAAAGTTCTGGGTTTGTAGGCGTGAGCCACCGCGCCTGGCCTGCCACTTCTGTTTATGACTAACTCTTGGATATCTTCTCTGTCAATTATTTTATTTTTTATTTATTTTTAAATTTTTAAATGTTGGAGTCTCGCTCTGTCACCCAGACTGGAGTGCAGTGACCGCTCCTGGCCACTGCAGCCTCGACCTGCTGGGCTCTGGCGATCCTCAGCCTTCCGAGTAGCTGGAACTACAGGCGCGCGCTACCACGCCCGGCTGATTTTTTGATTTATTGTAGAGATGAGGTCTCGCCAAGTTGCCCAGGTGGGTCTGGAACCTGCGGGCTCAGGCAATCCACTCACCTCAGCCTCCCAAAGCGCAGTATTACGGCTGAGCCACCGAGCCCGGCTTCTCTAGTTTTAAATTACTGGTAGGCTGTGTCTACTGGCAAGACAGACAAACCATAATGCTTCCTGCAAGACACATGTTGAAGTAATATCAAAAAATTTATGTCAGTGATAATTCCTGGTAATAAAGCTACACCAACAGGAGAAACTTAGTTCTTATGATTAAAGCTTCCTGCCATTGTGACTAGTTTTATATGACAGCAGACTGTCTTTGAGTTTTAAGCTAAATCTACCAACTAGATTCTAACACTCCTTCAAGAAAAGCATTTCATGTTTTACAAGTGTCTTTTTTTAATTTTCCCCTAACATTAATCTCACCATGAAACTTAATTTTAAGACAATATTATTACATTATTACAAATACATAGGAGATGAAGCTTACTTACCCTTGCCCTTTGGCCCTATGAATGTAATTTTGATGTCTTGTCTAAATTAGGAGTATTGTCCTTCTACTTCAGATCAGTATCATTTTAACTTTCTACACTGAGAATTGATTTGGCCCTTATTAACAAGGGTGCCTGAACGATGCACATTTGTATACCTAACCCTTAACTGTACCCCACAATTTTATAATAAAAATATGTTTTTTAAAAAAGATGATAATTTCAGTAATTACAGATCTATCATTTAAAAGTGAATAATAATAATAATAATAATCTTCAGGGTAATACAGAAACATATGTAGAGTTAACAATTGTGTAAAAATCCTTTTGAAAGTTGTGAGGAAATTTATAAATAAAAATGTTATCAGTGGTTCTCTGAAAGGTGAAAAAAAAAAGAATTGATTTGGGATATCATCATTTATGTTTCAGACTTTCCCCATATAACAACCAGAGCAAGAAGACTTAGAATCATCATTAATTATTGTCTTTTCTTTATCTTTTTAAGACTTTGTATCGCACTCAAAGATTCACAGCAAAATTGAGAGGAAAATACGGAGATATCCCATGTATCCTCAGTCCCCAAACATACGTAGTCTTTCCCGTGATCAGTCCCCATCAAGAGAGTGGTACACTTTTTACAACTGGTGAAGCTACATTGTCACATCATAATTACTCAGAGTCCATAGTGTACCTTATGATTCACTCTTGGGTTGTACATTCTTTGGGTTTGGACAAATGTATAATGATATATATTAATCACTGCAGCATACAGAGTGGTTCCACAGTCCTAAAAACCTTCTGTGCTCTGTTTATTCATTCCTCACCTCCCGTCTAAACCAAGCAACTATTGATCTTTTTACTTTCTCCTAATTTTTACTTTTTCAGACTATCATACATTTGGAATCATACTGTAACCTTTTCTGATCACTGATGGCTTCTTTCACTTAATAATGTGTATTTAAGTGTCTTCCACGTCTTTTCACAGCTTGACAGCTTTTTTCCTTTATTTCCTTTTTTTAGTATTGAACAATATTCCACTGTCTATATGCATGTGGTAAATGGCATGTAACACAGTCTATTTATTCACCTGCTGAAGGACTTCTTGGTGGCTCCCAAGTTTTGACAATCATGAATAAGACTTCTATAATCATCCATGTGCAGGTTTTTTTGTGACATGAGTTCCCAACTCTTTCTGGGTAAATACCAATGAGCACAATTGCTGGATTATAGCAATAGTATGTTTAGTTTTGTAAGAAATCACCAAATGTCTTCCAAAGTGGCTGTATCATGTTACATTCCACCAGCAATGAATAAGAATTCTTTTTTATTCACACCCTCACAGTATTTGAGTTGTCATCATTCTAGAGTTGGGCCATTCTAATACATGTTCAATGGTAGCTCATTGTTGTTTTAATGTACATTTCCCCGATGATTATATATTTTGAATAGCAATTCTTTATAGAATATGTCTTTTGCAAATATTTTCTTTTATTCTGTGGCCTATCTCTTCATGATCTTAACAGTGTTTTTCTCAAAACAGAAATTTTTAATTTTAAATAAAGTCCAGCATATCAATTCTCTTTTGTAATTTTGATGTCCTACCCAAAAAGTCACTGCCAAAAGCCGAAATCATCTATATTTTATTTTATGTTATCATCTAGGAATTTTATAGTTTTGTGTGCTACAGTTAGCTCTGTTTGGGGTTAATTTTTGTGAAGAATGTAAAGCCAGTGATTAGACTCTTTAATCTTTTATGGTTGATGACTTTCCAAGTCTCTGAGAAAATCTTCAGATGTGTTTTCTTTCTGCCATTTCTTCTCTGTCACCGAAATTCTGCTTGTTTTAATCACATATCAGAAAGGTCTTTAAAACATAGACATATTGTTCTCATTCCCAATAGGGAATAAAATGTCTTAAGACAGACACTTGTTCAAATATAGACTCTATTGAGGTTTTTGACATATGAACATTCTCTACTGTTATAAACAATGGGAGAAAGGGAGTATTGAACTCACCCATGATTTGAGAAAAAAATAAAAGAGGACAATAAAGAGTTTGGGAAGGGAAAAGTTAAGAAAGGAATAACCTTGCACATACCATAACAACTTTGTTCCCATTTCCAGAGACCGCAGAGGGCAGGTTTCAGTCTAGAGTATTCCTTGCTCATTTGTGATCTAATTCAGATAGCTAGTGGCTTAATAATCCATTGAGTCACTATAATGGGCACCGCAATTTTTTTGATATTTTCTTCTATGCCTTCCAAATGATTATATTTTGTCCATTGGACTACAGTTTTTGTAAAGGCATTTAGTAACTATTTTAATGAAACACAACATTCGCAAAACGGTGGAAATCATTTGTGCGTGTATGATACTTCCCCTAATACTACTAACTGTCTTATATTACACGTATCAATCCTAAATACTTATTAACCACCTACTTTGGATCAGGCACTATGCTTGTCACAGTGTAGGCAGTGATGAATGATACAGGCATGAATCTTAAGTCTAGTAAGTACTTGTTTATTTAAGCCTCTAAACAAGTAAATATTATTTGAGCACAAACTAAGAATACTATTTGTCAAATTGGCTCAAGAAAATATGCAGAGACAACTTTAAGGATGCACCATTTAAAATGAGGCCGGAATGATAAGAAGCCAAGTGAGGATATATGGGAAGAGCATTCCTACCAAAAAGAATGGGTCTGTGCTGCTACTAAAACATGAACCGAAAGGAGACCAATTAAGCCTAAGGCCAATTAAGCTTGAGCATGGTGAGCAAGGGAAAGGAAGGAATGTACTGAGCCTGGTGAGTAAGGGAGAGAAAGGCTGAGTTTGTCAGTGAGCTATGATCCAGGGTCTTCGGGCTATGAGAGGTTGTGTGAGTGTTGCCCAAAGTTCCAGAGGATCCCTGGAAAACTTCAGCAGGGGTTGCTATGATCTAATTTGGTTTTCAAAAGACCACTGGGCTGCTATTTAGAAAATCAGTTGGAAAGAGAAAGGAAAATGGGAAACCCATTGGGAAGTTATCTGAATATTCATTATGAGAAGAGATGGTTACCCAGTCTTGGGTGGGAGCCTTGGGGACCGGAGAAAAAAATGCTGGTGCAGTATGAAGTATATTTCTGAGTAGAATCAAGGAAGACATCCTGGCTTGCATAACATAGTGAAAGTGCTGATTCCTAGAAGGTGTCATTCTTTTACTTGAGTCAAAGGATATGGGTAGAGAGATCAGAGTTCAATCTTAAGTATTTAAGTGTGAGTTGTCTTTGACACCCAGTAAAGTTGTCAAGTATTAAGTTGGCCTCATAATAGAGGTATGTACTAGAGAGCCAAAATTTAAGAAACACCAGGATAGGAATATCACTTATAAGAAATGGGGATGGACAAGATTAGCCAAGGAGAGTGTGTGCAGAATTAACAGCAGCTAAAAAAAAAACTGAGCACCAAAGATTTTAGCAATATCGGGTGAGGGAAGAAAAAACAGGCCAAGGGGATAGAAAAGGGATCATCAGAGAGAGGGAAAGGAATTCTAAAGAAAAACAGGGTGCTTCAGGAGGAAGGGAGAGATGAACTGTGTCAAGTGCTGTCAAATTGTCAAGACAAGGTATCTTGGAATGTGGCCACAGGGAGTTACTTGGTAACCGTGACTGAAGCACTTTCACAGAAATGATGGAAACAGAAGCCGAGCAGAAGAGAATTGGGATGTGAATGTAGATCAGGGAAGTAGCGAGGAGGAGAGAATGCTTTCAGGAAGCATGACAGATGGAGAAAGAAGCTGGGGGAGGAAAATTAAGAGGAATGAAAGAGCATCAGCAGATTTGGTGTCTGGTGAGGGTTTTCCCTCTGTTTCAAAGGCAGCGTCTTCTTGGTGTCCTCGCAGGGCAGAAAGGACCTGGTGAGCCTCCCTTATGCTCTTTTATAAGGGCATTAATTTCATTCATAAGGGCAGAGGCCATGTGGCCGAATCACCTTCTAGAGTCCCTTTTGATACTATCAAGCTGGATATTAGGTCCCAATATATGAATCTGGGGGACACTCAAATTTATAGCACAACATACTATTTGTTTTTCTTGATAGATTATCATTTTTATAGTTTAGCAAATAAGTTTTGCCTGTTTACTTTGTATTCTGTTAATTTTTTGTTTGTTTGTTTGTTTGTGTTTTTGTTTTTTTTGAGTTGGAGTCTCACTCTGTCGCCCAGACTGGAGTACAGTGGCCGCTCCTGGCCACCGCAGCCTCGAGCTGCCGGGCTCTGGCGATCCTTCCACCCCAGCCTTCCGAGTAGCTGAAATTACAGGCATGCGCTACCACGCCCGGCTGATTTTTTGATTTATCGTAGAGATGAGGTTTTGCCACCCAGGTGGGTCTCGAACCCGCGGGCTCAGGCAATCCACTCACCTCAGCCTCCCAAAGGCGCGGGATTATAGGCTGAGCCACCGAGCCCGGCTTATTCTGTTAATTTTAGTTTTTATTTTTGCTGACTCTGTCCTTCAAATTACTGCAGATTCATTACTTTTAATATGTTTCTAGTTATTTAAGGTGACCACTGATTTGTTTTCCATCTTTGTTTTACAATTAAAAGCTTTTAAAGCCATATATTTTCATTAAGTACAAGCTTTAGCTATTTGCCAGTGGCTCATGCAAATTATTCATAATTTTATTAATTTGTATACAATTTGAAATTTAATTTTCAGTTCATTTTTGATCCAGGAATTTAATTTTCAAGGAGTTGATCTTTTCTAACTTTTTTCAGTTTACAGATTAGTTGAATTATTATGATAAAAGACTATGGTTTATAAATTTCCTACTTTGGAGAATTCTCATGATGTTTTCTGTGACACAATACACGATCAGTTTTAGTAAATAGTCTACTGGCAAAAGAACAAAGGTAGACTATGGATAGAAAAAGTGTGTGTTTGACCATGAGATATTAAAAGTGTTTATAGCAGAAGATTACATGCCAAAGACTGTTATTTTAAGGAAAGCTCATTAAGGATGTAAATATAAAAATTGAATGTTTGGCATAAAAATCAGCTTTACAAAGATAGAAAAAGATCAGAACAAATAAGCTGAGATTAAAGCAGCATCTAAGATTTTAGCATATAAACCCAACCAGGAATGGGCTCTGTAATCAACATGCACAAACAAGCAGGGTTCTAGCATTAGGGAGATTGGGCTCGGGAACCAAGGATTCTTCCATGGGAAAATTAGATTTCAGAGCCATCAAAATACAGAGCAAAATCAGCATAACTCCGAGAAGAAATTCAGACTAGATTTTGAATTGATAGTTAAAAGCTTTTTATGTATTTCCCATTTAGAGCACAATTGTTCCCAGAAAAGGAAGCAGAAATATCATGATCTTATTCTTATTTTCTTGTTTGAAACTGTTTTAACATTTTTATCTTTAAAAGCACTATTGTATTTACTTCTATTCCAATGTTTTTGTATGTTATGAATATATGCATACGCATAAGTGTGCATAAGATTTGATAGTAAGCCTGTTTGACTGAACACCCGCTAATCTTGAATTGCACATTTAAAATATAACATAAGAAGCTTCAGGAAAAGTTTTCAGTTCATATACAAGGATCACCCATAAACAAATATATTCAAGAACAGACTTTAGCAACAAGAAGACCCAAAGTACATAGCCTTAAAGCCCAAATAGACCTAGATTTTGGTATCATCTCTGCCACTTTGGATGTTTTTCTCTATCCATAAATCTCCTATGAATATTGGCTCAGCGGAAGACGACCATCTGCTGTGGCACATGTGATAAAAACATATTAACTGCCACTCTTCCATATACTACATTGAGAACTTATTAAATTCTACTCATAGAATGTTCTTAGTTCAATATACTAGCCTCCACTTAAAGCAATAGAACTTATGAACAGCTTTTAGTAGTTCAGTGGTCTTCAATCTGTCTAACACAATGCTTAAAAAAATCTAGAGCAGGATTTTTCAACCCTGGCACTATTGGCATTTTGTTGGGAGTTGTCCTGTACCTGGTAGAATCTTTAGCAACATCCTTGGTTTTTACTCACTGAATGCCAGCACCACCTCATCCCCATTGGTGACAAGCAAAAATGTCTCCAGAAATTATCAATTATCTCCTGGGTGGTAAAAAAATCATCAATAACTGAGAAGCACTGACTAGAAACATAACCGAAATGGCTATTCAATTTTCTTCCATCTATAGAGAAAAATTAAGATCTTGTGCTATTGGGAATGTTTTTGAGATATATTTATCAGTGGGTTATATACCATAAGTCTTACTCAGAGAAGACATGCTTTCTTATTTTTCTGTGTAGTTTTACTACAGAGAGGAAAACACACCCAGAATTTGAGAAGTATTACAAACCATCCAAATAAATTAATTCTGCCTATATTAATCACAGAATCCATACAAAATAGTTTAATAAATTAAACTTAAAAAAAAATTTAACCTTGCATGTTCATCTACTGAAGTGTGTTGAAGTTCATTCCACTTTCAGAATTTAGGAAGAAGTATTCTGATGCTTATTCAAGCAACTTGAGATGTTCTTGAATGCCATTGTAGGAAATTGTAGGAAATTACTGCCCATCTACTCACCATTCCTACAGATTCAAATGATGAATGACCCCCTGTAGCCAGTTAAGAAAAAGACAGTTGCCTACAATGATACATACCTCAATGGAATTTAGAGGGAAATTACAGCCAGGCTAATCCATTTATTATCCCAACTAAATTTTTCCGTGTGTTGAACATTGTAGTTAATTTGAGGTGCAAATGCTGATGTCAGAACAAACCCGTCACAGTTCATTGATGGTGAAAATCCAGCTAAACCTCATGTAATTTCAATATAATGGCATTATAATTTAATATTTTACTAGGTAGTAAATAAATTAATAAAAGTAGTTTATTGTCTCTAATAAATAACACAGCCTTTAAATATTGAAATTGCTCCAAAACTCTAAGAAAAGTTGCTTTTTTTCTTAGACAATAAAGATTAAGTCAAGTACATTGGGCAACAAACAATTGATGGTGGGGGGTAGTGGTGTTCAATAACAATTTCCCTTAAGAGACAATTTAATGAAACAATCTTCAAAAGATAAGCTCTTCTCTGAAGTATTGAAATTATTCAGAGGGTTTTGAAAATACATCTTAATCTTTGCATGAAACATGTTCTTCCTCTCTCTCTCTATTAATTTTAATTTACAAGTTTCAGCAAATGATCACAGTCAGTCCATCATCTCTCATAATGTCAAGTCTGCTGTGAGAATAGATTAATAGCAAACTGAAGAAAAAAGATGACAGAAGAAATTATTGTTAACTTAAAAATTACTTTCTGAATTTATCACATGACACCTAATGGGTAACTTTGACAAGTATTTTTAATGCTAGCTGTGGATAGCTGAATGTTAAGAGTAAGCAAATTGTATCTGCATATTTTAGTACTTTTTGAAAAACTATATTCTAACATAAACTTTAAGCAAAATGAAATTTTTTCATGCATCTCTTGTAAAGCATTTAGCTTTGTAAAAATCTCTCCGTTTTTTAAGATAATGAAAAGATCTCAGATGCATGACAAAACGACATTTGAGAGATTGCTGATCTATTTCAGAAAATAAGCTTGAAAAAAATGTCAATATATATCAGGACAAAGAAAATGTATCAGCATTAAATATATGTACAAAAGGAGACACAAAAAGACTCATTAGAGTGTTTAATTAGAAAATGTGAAAGAAATATGAAATTTAATTAAGCCTTTTAAACCAATAAATAAGGATATATCTAAGACTTTTATAATGTTCAGTGATAGTTATGCAGTAACATCTCTATTACTTCCTTATTTGTTGCCATTTCATAGACATAATATATATCCTATGATCAGAATAGTACGTTAACATCTTGGAGATGTAAAGATTAGAAAGAGACTTGTGAAAACAAAAAGAAAATAAATCATAATTAAAGTCTTATAAAATAGAACGACATAATAAATACTTTGTAAAAAATATGTTTTAGTCTACTAAATACAAAATTCGAATTTGGACAAATAATAGAATTATAATATTTCTTTCTTTTTTTTTTTTTTAATTGGAGTCTTACTCTGTCACCCAGACTGGAGTGCAGTGGCCGCTCCCGGCCACCGCAGCCTCGACCTGCTGGGCTCCGGCGATCCTTCCGCCTCAGCCTTCCAAGTAGCCGGAATTACAGGCATACGCTACCACGCCTGGCTGATTTTTGATTTATTGTAGAGATGAGGTCTCACCAAGTTGCCCAGTTGGGTCTTGAACCCGCGGGCTAAGGTAATCCACTCACCTCAGCCTCCCAAAGGCGTGGGAAAATTATAATATTTCAGTATCCTCCAAATAGAGTGGAAAATGTAATTTCTAAATACATCTATAAGTTGCCAAGTATTTATAATTAATAACATATTACTTAGATAAATGTGAGAATTCTAGTGAAGACAACCTGAGTTGGTCTTTTAAATTAATTCCACCAATGAGAAAAACAACAAAAAATAGATACAATATTTTTATATTTTTATTTAAAATAAAATCACATCAATAACACTGAATAGCTAAAACATTAGGTAAACAATCTGAACTAATTAAAACTTTTTTATGTCTTATTAGACAAGCTAAGAAATTCAATAAACTACTAGAATTTACTCAAACATATAGCAATGTTACTAGATACAAGATAAATATTTAAATCAATTCTATTTCTGCATAACTAAAAAATAGAAAAAATATTAAAAATCAATAATATTTATGTCCTTGCACTTGCTGTCAGTCTGATTTGACAGCCAAGATTGAATAAAGGAGTATAGGAGAAAAAGAGAATTTTCAAAACTCTGGAATAATCTTGTCAAACACTGAAGAGCTTGTTTTTCTTCAAAGAAAACCTAACATTTGAGTTTATGTGGGAATTTTTGGGAATCATTCCCCTACCATTCTCACCTGGTTGATTGAATGTAAAGCTTAAAGGTTAAAACTAATTAAAAGCAAGTCAGTAACAAAAAAACTAGGCAATACTTAAAGTTGCACCAAAAGCTTAAAGTACATACAAATAAACTTAAAATATGCTTAACGCTCCTACATGAAAAATTACAAAACTCTATTGAGAAATTTCAAAGTTGAAATAAATACAAATACATTATGCTCTTAACTTGAAATATTTAATACTGTAGATGTTAATTAATATATAGGATCAAGGCAATTGCAATCAAAATTTCAAGTTGTAGGGTTTTCTTTATTTGTTTGTGGTTTTTTTGTTTTTGTTTTTGTTTTTTTTGAGTTGGAGTCTCACTCTGTCGCCCAGACTGGAGTGCAGTGGCCGCTCCCGGCCACCGCAGCCTTGACCTGCTGGGCTCCGGGGATCTTTCCGCCTCAGCCTTCTGAGTAGCCGGAATTACAGGCATGCGCTACCACGCCCGGCTGATTTTTTGATTTATTATAGAGGTCTCGCTGCCCGGGTGGGTCTCAAACTCGCAGGCTCAGGCAATCCACTCACTTCAGCCTACCAAAGGCGCGGGATTACAGGCTAAGCCACTGAGCCTGGCTACATGTAAGACTTTTAAGGATCATTACACAGAAAAGTAGATTTGAATCAAGTAAATAAGAAGCAGATAGAAAATTTTACTCGTTTTGAAGTTTAGAAAATTTCTTTCTTTTGCAAAATAGTAACAAGGAGACCAGTTAGTAGCTACAGCTGTATTCTAGGCAAGTGGTAAAATGGTGGCATAGACTAAAACAGATTCCAACTCTATTTAGAAGGTAGAGAAGAAAGTGTTTTCTGAGGTTCCAGAAAATGAGGGAATATAAATATGATACAACGGCTTGTGGCAAGAGTGATTAGTAGATGTCGGTTGTCCGTATTGGAGTATTTAGCACATGGTGGTAGTGAAAGCACTGTAACAATAACAGATCAAGAAGAGAAAAGAGTAATAAAGAATGAGAAAAAGTAGCAAGAGAGATAAGAGACAAATAAAGAGATTGTATACTGGAATCCAATTACAGAAAGAGTGTTGAGAAAAAGATGCAATCAACTGAATCAAATGATATGATAGGCAATCTAAGACAAATACCAAGAAACAATTATGGAAGTCAGTGCTAAACTTGACAAGAGCATTTTTAAGGGAATGGTTGAGATAAAATCGTGAGAAGAGTAGTTTCAAGAGAGAATTGGAGAGGAAGAAATAGAGGCAGCATGTGTAGGCAACTCTTCAGAGTGGTTTTAATTTGCATGAGTTCTAAGAAACAATACACATAGATTGGGTGAGGCATGAAATGAAAGATGTGTGAAATTTAAGGTGGTTTTTAGTATGACTGGTAAATATATCACTGGAAATGATCTGGCAGGGTGGGGAAATCCTTAAAGCCATGTTGCCATCTGAGACTCATTCTGTTTCTGCACACTGGTGCCGATCTGTTCTTACCTACCTTCCTCCTCCCCCTCCCCATTCTTACCTCTCTTTTTGAATTACCTGCATGATCAAAGTTTGTATACCTAACCCTGAATTGTACCCCACATCTTTATAATAAAAAATAAAAATAAAAACTAGTGCACCTATCCACAAAAAATAAAATAAAATAAAAAAACTCTGTAAAGAAAAAAAAAGCTCAAGGCAACGTTTGAGAGTATAAACGTGCGTAAATGCATGCAGTTTTAGGAGCAGAAGATAAAAATGCTCTTCTTTTTTGCTTTTGTTTTCTCAGTAACGTTAACTGAGACTGGGGAAGTGGAGTTGGAGGTTTGAGGAGAGAAGAAAAGACGTGAACTTATCATCTATCGTGGTAGCAAGTGGACTGATGGGGGGAAAGCGGTAGAACTGGTGGGCAGCGCTAAGGACCTCTCCGTATTCAGTCATTAATTTAGGAGAATTCGTCTGCATGGTATAGATGCTTTTTTCCCAGTCATGTTGGGCTGTTTGTGTGAAGGCACAGAGACTGCCGTGTGGAGACAGCGGAAAAGACGGGAGTGTTGCATCTACAAACCATGAAACGTCAAAAATTGCCAGGTGTCCGTCAGACGCTCGCAGAAATTTGTAGAACAGAGTCTTCCTTAGACTCCTTAGAAGGAACCAATCTTATTGGCCTTCTTATTGACTTTCCAAAACTATGAGAAAATAAATTTATGTTGTGTTAAGGTACCCAGTTGATTATACTTTGTTAAGGCATATCTGAGAAACTAGCACAAGCCGGGCTCGGTGACTCAGCCTGTAATCCCGCACATTGGAAGGCTGAGGTGAGTGGATTGCCTGAGCCCGTGGGTTCGAGACCCGCCTGGGCAACTTGGTGAGACCTCATCTCTACAATAAATCAAAAGTTAACCAGGTGTGGTAGCACACGCCTGTGGTTCCAGCAACCTGGAAGGCTGAGGCGGAAGGATCACAGGACCCCAGCAGGTCGAGGCTGCGGTGGCCGGGAGCAGCCACTGCACTCCAGTCTGGGTGACAGAGTGAGAATTCAACTCAAAAAAAAAAAAAAGAAAAAAGAAACTAGCACAGTTGGTAAATGTTAAAGTTGGCAAATACCTCATGAGGTTGTATTAGATGGTTCTCTCACCATATGAATTTTCACTTGCCCAAATAAATATATGTCTATCAAATAGTTACCTTACATGCAGCCCGAATTAAGTCCTAAACATCGTTTTTTTTCCTTTATTTTAAATTGTTTTTATAGATTTAGGAGATAGAAGTGCAGTTTTGTTGCATGGATATATTGCATAGTGATAAAGTCTGGACTTTTAGTGTATCCATCACTTGAATAGTAAATATTGTACCCAATAGACAATACAGTAGTCATTTGTAAATTCAATTTTTTCTTCCCCTCTGGATCTTTTTATAACAACATGTTATATAGTATCATTCCCATTCCTGAAAGATCTCACTACAAACACTTTTTAATTCTTTTACCCCAGTAGTTTGCTTCCTGTCTTTAAATATGTCCTCTGTAACTGAGGAAGCATCTCCTTTTGTGACTTTTGAAAAAACTTAAATGATTAAATTAATAAAAATTATAAGCATGCATTTACACAAGAACATTAAACATATGTGTGACTTTACCTATGCAATTTTTATGTTGTTGAAATAAAGTTACTGAAGCTAATAATCTAATAGAGATGAACAATTTGTATTAACACCACATAATTCAAAGTGTCACTCTAATATCCAGAGTGCAAACTCTAATTAACATCCTGTGACTCTGCTATAAAATCATTGGCTCATAAAATTCAGATATCAACTTCATCTTGTTAACAATTCATGCAATAAATTCTCAGAAGCAGGATGTGTACACTCAGGCTATATCCCCCATTTTTCTACAAATATATTAACACAAAATCAGCCTACATGAACGTCTCACTTTTCTAGCACATAACAGTTTTCATATTTCAAATACTAATTTAAAAGTTATACATTTTATCCATTCACCTAAAACTTTACTTTGAAGATCTTGTTTCAAATTTAATGAACACCAGATTGAAATGAAGGCATATTATTATTTAACACAATGAAAAGAACTCATCTTCTGATATGTTCTAATTACCATCTTTTAGTAAGTACTACTTTTAGTTTATAAATTCTAAAATCTCTTTTTTTCTGCCAGACTTTAAACCTAATTATTTCCTTAGGGACTAATACTGTTTTATAGTAGTAATTAAAAAAAAATTATTGAGTTGGCCAATAAGCTTTAATTTAATCATCTAGTTTCACAAAATAATTAGAAGACTACCTTTAATTTCAATTACAAGTAAGACTATAATGATTATAATAATAAAATCTTTATGTGAAGTGGATATTTGATAATAATATGATAATTGGTATTTATTAATAACAAGACATCCTTATCCCTCTTTTATAAAAAAGTTTTGAGAGTATTGAAGGGGAAACATTAATTTTGAAGATTTATTGTTTCAACAAAGAGCAGTCCTTGAACAATCCAACCTAATGGCCAGTTCAAATTTCTCCTCTAGTTCTACTCAGTAAATGAGTATAACTACAAACTAAATTTGTCACTTCTCTTGATCAAGTTCTTGTTAAATGATTTATCTTAAACACTTTTTCTGTATATAATTAACATAAAATACACTATTCTGAACATTTGTCAACATGTTCTATATTATAATCCTACAAAAGTACAGCAAGAGTTTAAACAGGAATACTTTGCATTAATCCATTAGTTATTGAGAGAAAGTCTCTCCTCTCTGGGAGACAGTTTAAGACAGTGCATATTATTTTGCTTAAATGAAGAATGAAAGCCTAACAAATTTTAGATGACCTTTGAAGACTTTTTTCATCTCTGTGATAATTTCCAATAATTTTTACCTATAGTCTCACATAAAAGACTGGTGGAATGATACATTATTTGATGACTCATTGAAACTAAAACTTGAGCACTAAGCTTACATTTATAGAAAGTATGCTTCCTCCTCCAAAATGTGAGTAATTAAACCCCCTATTTAGGCAAATAATTCTTTCCCCAAATTTGCAACTTTACTCCTGACCCTTGATCAGGCTACTCAGTTGAGACTTCAAACAGAATTTTTCTCCAATTATAATGGCAACCAAACTGGCATTTGCCAAAACACTGAAGAAAAGGTAGCATATAAAACTCATGTCTTCCTTTATTCCTTACCTTATTCCATGTTCTTGGTATATTAACTAGTAAACATGCAGTTTAGAAGATAAAACGATTGATTTATTTGTTTAATAAAGAGTAAAATAAGCTATTTTTCTTAAGGATAGAATTGAATCACTTTCATGATACGAGCTCAGTAAAAATGTAAGCTACCAAGCCATCATACCCAGTTTTTAGAACCTATTGTTTTCTACTCTCATCAGTACCAAATGATTTAAAAGCAAAATGATTTCAAAGCAAAGCATATGTACAAGTCACCAAAGGTTTTGCACAATTTTCTGCGGCAATGTCCTCAATCTTCAGACAAGGATCTTAACTACTCTAAATTTATGTTTTCTTATATTCATTCCCTTAACTAAGAAATTTTGCTTTCATAGCCAACTAATCCCTGTAAAAGCAAATTATGTTGAAAGTTCAGTATAGAAATGTCTTATGGAAATAGACAGAAATTCTAAATTCCACAAAGTTTACTTATAACACATCTTGGGACCATTTACTGAGTGCACCACACTTTTTGGAACCATATCAATATTGAAATTTGGTAGAATGAAGGTGTAGAATTTGAGTTAGAAAGTAGCCATTTTAGGACAATAAGACACAGCTATATAAAGTTCAACTAAAAAAGTTGAATTTATAGAAGCAAAGAGTAAATAGTGATTACCAGGGGTTGGGGGTGGAAGTAAGTGGTTGTGGGGGTGGGCGGGGGAGGTTTCTGGTCAAAAATACAAAATTTCAGTTAAGTAGGAGAAATAAATTGAAGAGATCTATTTTGCAACATGGTGAGTATAGTCAATAAAAATGTATCGTATTCTTGAAAATAGCTAAGATAGCAGATTTAAGTGTACTTACCACAAAAAAATAATAAAATGTGTGAGGTAATGCCTGTGTACATTAGCTTGATTTAGCCATTCCACAATGTATACATATTTCAAAATATTATGTTGCACATGATAGACACACACAATTTTTATTTACCAATAGAGTTAACTAATTACTTAAAACCAACATAAACGTTTATTGTATATAAAAAATAAAAATTATAAACTTTTGGCTAGATTACTACCTGGAATTTGTATCCGTATTAAAATTAACTAATGTATATTTTCGGCTCACTCAGTAATAACCTTTAAAAAATCTATTCCCATGGAATATGTCACATCTGATGTTTGAAAGAGTATTCATTTTGCAATTGTTAGACCCCAAAGTCCTAAATCCGAGAGACCACCAAAGAGCCAGCTCCGATGTAAACACACGAGAGTCTTTATTCAGGCTCGATCCGAGCTCACGACTGAAACCGACACAGTGTCTCGAGAATGAGAGCGCCGACCTAGTAGAGCAAGTAGTTTATATACACAGTTACGAGGGAGGGACTGGGCGTGACCGGCTTTTCCTAGGCTTGAGACGTTATCCAATTAGAAGAAGGCATGATGTAGAAAACGAAGTCTACGGACCATGCATAATTAGTTCTCAGTTAGGTCCGCAGTGATGTCAGGGGACAGGAGAGCTTGAGATTGGTTGGTTCGTTTTTGATTTGCGCGGGGTGGGCTCAGTTGCCGTGATTAACTACTAACGGCTCCACGGGCAGAGTGGAGTTAGTTAAGCCACCTGGAATGTTAGATAAGCTGTGGTTTACACAGTCACTGTGACCGTGCATAAATCAGCTTGGGCATACAAGCAGGTTTGAAATAATACAGAGCCCACCAGAAGAGTGGCTTGCCCACCATAATTTAAACACAGGAATGTCTGGAAAGGGCTTATCGCCTAACAATCACATACTGCAAACAATTTGTAACTTTGCAGCCACAGTCACTACAGGCACCCGGCGCAGTTAGTACCAGGCACCCGACATATGCCTGGTCTTGTGGGGTCTGAGGTAGGGGTTTATAAAATACAGCAAACGTGAGGTAGGGGTTTATAAAATACAGTGAATGTGAGGTAGGAATTCATATAGTAAACGTTTCTTTCATAGCAAGTATCGCTCTTTTGAGTCCTTTGAGTCTCTCAGCAATAAATGGCCGTGAAGTAATCAAAACGAAGGAAGCCTGAGTAAGAGTCCACAGAAAAGAATATTAATAGCAAAGAAGCAGATTAGCTGAAAAGAAAACAAATTATGAATATAATTTCATAGGAGAAAAAATTTAATGCTAACGAATATTAGGATGAATGAAAAAATATCGATATCGAAAAAATGTTTAAAAGGAAGGAAGCTAGATAAGAAGAGAAGACCAAATGTATCTGAAGTATTTGGGAGTAGTTAATTAGGAAAGCCTAGGAATATATTTTGGGTAGGGCTGGCATTCAGAAAGAGTTCCTCATTTTCTTCTCTGTGTACAAGACTTAGAATGATCAAAGGATAAATAGTATTAGGAAAATACATGAAGGGTTGAAGGCAGACATAGGCCACTAGGCTTTAGATAAATAGATATCTATATTGATCTTCAGTCACTACCAAAATGAGAAAGAGTTCTATAACCACGGCCGCTCCCGGCCACCGCAGCCTCGGCCCACTGGGCTGCGGCGATCCTTCCGCCTCAGCCTTCCGAGTAGCCGGAATTACAGGCGCGCGCTACCACGCCCGGCTGATTTTCGATTTATTGTAGAGATGAGGTCTCACCAAGTTGCCCAGGCAGGTCTCGAACCGCGGGCCCAGGCAATCCACTCACTTCAGCCTCCCAAAGCGCGGGATTACAAACTGAGCCACCGAGCCGGCTGAGCCACTGAGCCCAGCTAAGTAGGATCTTTTATACTCCAATAACTTTGTTTTCTTTGCCTAAGAATACCCAAACGCTATAATAACAGGTGATAAACTAAATTATGATATGAACAAACATACAGAAGAACACTAGAAAATAAGATGTTCTAAGAAAATTTTACAAGAAGAGAAGGTTTGCAAGACTTTTAAGAAAGGCTTGGATTTCCAGGGAGGTGATGCCTTTAAGGCTGACACCAAACCCTGAGGGCCACATTGTCAACCTCACTTAAACAAACAACAGCAAAAAAACTCAAACACAGCATTTTTTCTAGCCAAAATCCAGCTTAAACTGTTTTGCATTTGTTTTCATCTCAGAGACCAAAACAGTTACAGTTTTGGTTTTGTATGTCTTAAAGACTTTTCTGTTGACTCTTCATATTTTAACTTTACTGTACAATTTTAGCTCTACTTTCTTCATTTTAATAAAGAAATCTCACTATAGATAATTCCAGTTTATTTATCAGGCCCACAAAATTCTAATTTCAGTGGTTCTGGAACAAGTCCCTGACAAAGGAAAGAAACATAACAGGATTTAAAAAGCAATACATTTCAGAGAAGGCTGCATGAGATACACACATATTTGAGAAAAAAAGAACTCAGCAAAGGACTCCATGTTCACTTACTCAGATACCAGTCAAGTGGTTATATATCTTATCATCCAAACCAAAATACTATTGAGAACGTTTTTAAAAGCACCAACTAAACAGAATGCCAGAAAGGATATATAAACTGAAACTTCTAGGACAAAGTGGGGGGTGTATGGTGGTCACTATGACGATTAGTTTTGTGTCAACTTGAAAACACTACTTCGAGTATGTTTGTGAAGGTGTTTCTGGAAAAGATCAACATTTAAATTGGAATACTGAGTAAAGATCACCTTCACCAAAACAGACAGGCATTATCCATACCATTGAGGGCCTAAATCAAACAAAAAGTTAGAGGAAGTGTGAATTTGCTGTCTCTGTTTGAGCTAGAATCTTCTCCTGCCCTCAGATATCAGTGCTCCTGGGTCTTGGGTTTTCAGACTCAGACTAGGACTTACATTATTTGCTCCCCTAGTTCTCAGGGTTTCAAACTTAGATTAAATTACACCATGATCTTTCAAACTTAGAAAAAGAAGATCGTGGAAATTTGTGGCCTCCATAACTACATGAGCCATGTCTTATATAAAATATCTCTCTGAGCCGGGCTCGGTGGCTCAGCCTGTAATCCCGCGCCTTTGGGAGGCTGAGGTGAGTGGATTGCCTGAGCCCGCGGGTTCGAGACCCGCCTGGCAGCGAGACCTCATCTCTACAATAAATCAAAAAATCAGCCGGGCGTGTAGCGCATGCCTGTAATTCCGGCTACTCGGAAGGCTGAGGAGGAAGGATCGCCGGAGCCCAGCAGTCGAGGCTGCGTGGCAGGGAGCGGCCACTGCACTCCAGTCTGGGCGACAGAGTGAGACTCCAACTCAAAAAAAAAAAAAAAAAAAAATCTCTCTGTCTCTCACATTTCTGTATCTCTGATTCATTCTGTCTCTCTTTTTCTGTCTCTCTTCTCTCTCTATGTGTGTGAGTGTGTGTGTGTACCTATTCTATATCAGCCTATATATATACTATTTGTTTTGTTTCTCTGAAAAACCCTCAACAATAAAGTCATTCTAGTTAAAAATAATCTAAGCCGGGCTCGGTGGCTCAGCCTGTAATCCCGCGCCTTTGGGAGGCTGAGGTGAGTGGACTGCCTGAGTCCACGGGTTCGAGACCCGCCTGGGCAGCAAGACCTCATCTCTACAATAAATCAAAAAATCAGCCGGGCGTGGTAGGCGCATGCCTGTACTTCCGGCTACTCGGAAGGCTGAGGCGGAAGGATCGCCGGAGCCCAGCAGGTCGAGGCTGCGGTGGCCAGGAGCAGCCACTGCACTCCAGTCTGGGTGACCGAGTAAGACTCCAACTCAAAAGAAAAAAAAAAAGTCTTACATGTTATAAAGTGTACAAAGCAGCAATGGAATGTATACTTATTAGATAGTAGGTATTAATGAGTAACTACATTCTTTTTTTTTTTTTTTTGAGTTGGAGTCTCACCCTGTCGCCCAGACTGGAGTGCAGTGGCCGCTCCCGGCCACCGCAGCCTTGACCTGCTGGGCTCCAGCGATCCTTCCACCTCGGCCTTCCAAGTAGCCGGAATCACAGGCATGCGCTACCACGCCTGGCTGATTTTTTTGATTTATTGTAGAGATGATGTCTTGCTGCCCAGGCGTGTCTCGAACCCGCGGGCTCAGGCAATCCACTCACCTCAGCCTCCCAAAGGCGTGGGATTCCAGGCTGAGCCACCGAGCCCGGCTGTAACTACATTCTTAGTTATTATCAGACATTAATACTTTAGCTCAATAAAATAGTTTTTACTCTCTTGTATTTTATTAAAAATGCCAAAGAAATCTGAAAAATATCTTGCATAAACATGTGAGAATTTTTATCTTTAAATAAAGCATCTTGATTTTTAATGGAGTTTTATTTACTGTAGGAAAATTACATTTAATAAATTCACTGGAAAAAATAATTTTATTTATTTAAAATTTATTTATTTTTCGTAAATTCTAAACAGATATATGTTAAAAGTGTCCCAATGCTGGAAATAAATGGAGGTGTACAAATTGCCTGACAAATAATTCAAAATACTTGTTTTAAGGAAACAGTTAACTCAATGATATCAGAAAACTATACATAGTCAAAATCAGAAGTTCAGTGTAGAGATAGAAACCATAAAAAAGATCCGCACAAAAATTTTGTAGTTGAAGACTACAAGGAATTAAACAAAAAATGGAATAGAGAGCACAGACATCAGACTGAGTCAAGCAGAAAGAAAGTGAACTTAAATACAGGGCATTTGAAAATGTCTAGTGAGAAAATGTTAAGAAAAAACAGTTCAAAGGAATTGAGAAAGTCTGTAAGACTTGTGAAATATCATCAACAGAGCTAATTTTCACTTTATAAGCTGTCCAGAAAAATAAGAGAAAGAGCACAAGACATAAGGGATATAAATAAATGATGAGTGAAAAGTTTCCAAATCACGGTAAAGACATGAACATCTAGGAACATGAAGCTAAAACATTTTCAATGTTATAATTCACAAAAGACTTCACTAATTCATATTACAATTAAACTGTCAAAAAAAATCAAAGACAAAGAATCAATTTTGAAAGTAGCAAGGGAAAAG
Organism: Cephalopachus bancanus; assembly: GCA_027257055.1. Lineage (NCBI taxonomy): Eukaryota > Metazoa > Chordata > Mammalia > Primates > Tarsiidae > Cephalopachus > Cephalopachus bancanus. The sequence goes on along the minus strand of JAPVLO010001392.1, from coordinate 23,013 downwards.
TGTTCTCCCAAATATAAGGAAACCTGCATAAGGTTATTAGCAGATTTCTCAGAAGAAATTTTGCAGGCCATGAGAGAGTGAGATGACATATTTAAAGTGTTGGTGGGGTATGGGGTGGGAACAAACCAAACTGGCAACAAGAATATTTTGGCTGACAAAGCTGTTTTACAGAAATGAAAGAGAGATAAACACTTTCCCAGAAAAACAAAAGCTAAGGAAGTTAATCACTATACTACTAGACCTAACTTACAAGAATTGCTAAAGGGAATTCTTCAAGCTGAAGCAAAAGAATGTTAATTATAATTATGTGTGTGTGTGTGTGTATGTGCGCGCTCACGTGTATATATATATATATATATATATATATATATACACACACACACACACACACCAGCTGATAAAGTTAAACATAGTTCGAATTTAGAATACTCTAATACTGTCATATATGTTCATCACATATAACTCTATAAAAAATGAAAGGCAAAAATTATTAAAATAAACTGTAGATAAAAGAATTTATTAATGGTACAAAGTATAAGAAGATATATATTGAGACAACAAAAATATAAAATGTGGAAGGGTTGGAGCAAAAATGTAGAGTTTTTATATGCAATTAAAGTCAACTTGTTACAAAACTAAAATAGACTTTAAAATTATAAAATGTTTGAGGAAAGTATTATAGTAGCCATGAAGCAAAAATCTATAATATATAAATATAAGTGAATTAAAGCAGTCACTGCACTCCAGTCTGGGTGACAGAGTGAGACTCCAACTCAAAAAAAAAAAAAAAAAAAAAATTAAATCACAAAGAAAGCAAGAGAAAAAGAAAGGAATAAAAGTTACATAACACGCAGAAAACAATAAACGAAATGACAATAACAAGTTCTTATTTGTTAACATTTACCTTGGAACTAAAGTCACTAACAAAAAATGTAGAGTGGAAAAATAAATTTAATGAAAAACAGACAATAAAACAAGAACCAACTATATGCTGCCTGAAAGAGCTTCACTTCAGCTTTAAGGACACCTATAAACTGAAAGAGAAGAAATAGAAAAATATATTCAATGTAAATAAAAACCAAAAAAGAGCAAAGAAAACTATCTTTATATCAAACAAACTAGACTAAATCAACAATTGTAAAAAAAGACCAAGAATGTCATTATATAATAATAAAGGGGTCAATTCAAGAAGATATAACAAACATAAACATATATACACAAAACATCAGAGCATTTAAATACACAAAGGACATATTAAAATATCTGAAGAGAGAAATAGACAGCAATACAATAATAGTAAAAGACATCAATACCCTACTTTCAACAATGGATAGATCATTCAGACGGAAAATCAAGAATAAAACATTGAGCCGGGCTCGGTGGCTCAGCCTGTAATCCCGCGCCTTTGGGAGGCTGAGGTGAGTGGATTGCCTGAGCCCACGGGTTCGAGACCCGCCTGGGGCAGTGAGACCTCATCTCTACAATAAATCAAAAATTAGCCGGGTGTGGTAGCGTGCGCCTGTAGTTCCGGCTGCTTGGAAGGCTGAGTCGGAAGGATCGCAGGAGCCCAGCAGGTCGAGGCTGCGGTGGCCGGGAGCAGCCACTGCACTCCAGTCTGGGTGACAGAGTGAGACTCCAACTCAAAAAAAAGAAAAAAAAAGAATGTGGAGGAAAAGGAATCCTTCTACACTGTTTATGGGATTAAAAAAAAAGAATAAAACATTGGACTGAAACTGTACTTTAGGGTCAATGTGCAATCAGACATATACAGAACATTTTCTCTAATAGCCTCAGAATGCACATTTTAAAAAAAGTGCACATGAAATATGCTTCAGGATAGATTACATGTTAGACCATTCAGCATGTCTTAACAAATGTTAGATTGAAATCAAATAAAGTATAATTTCTGATTAAAATAATATAAATTAGCTAATAATAGAATGAGAACAACCTCTGAAAGTTACACATATGTGGAAAATAAACAGCACACTTCTGAAAAACCAGCCAAAGGAATAAAGCAAAAGGGAAATTATGTATATCTCAAAACAAAGATAAATGGACAAATGACATAACAAAACTTAAGGAGTATAGCAAAAACAGTGCTCATAATAATTTTATGGTAAGAAATTACAACATGAAGAAAAATTAAAGATCTCAAATAAGAAACCTAGCATTATGTCTCAAAAAAATGTACAAAGAAAAAAAAAACCCACTAAGTTTAAAGTTAGTAGAGGAAGAAAATTAACAAAGGCCAAAACATAAATAAATAAAATAGAGACTTGAAAAACAATAAAAACTATCAACAAAACTCAGAATAGGGTTTTGAAAGATAAAATTAACAAATTTTTAACTAGAGTAAGAATAAAAGAGAGAAGACTAAAATAAATAAAATAAAAGAAGACTTATACCTCATACAACACACACTAAAAACAAATGATCATAAAAGACTACTATGAATAATTATAAACCAATAAATATATAACCTAGAAGAAATGAATAAAGCAAAACAAGACTGAGTTTTGAAGAAATAGAAAATCTGAACAGATTTAATAACAAATGAGAAGATTGAATTGGTAATGCAAACTTTCCATCAAAGAGAAGCTCAGGGCATGATGGCTTTACTGAAATATTTCTCAAAATTTATAAAACAAGTAACAACAGTTACTTTCAAACTCTTCCAAAAAAAAATTGAACAGGAGTGAATAATTCTATACACATTTTATGAGGCCAGCATTACCCTGATACCAAAGCTAGACAAGAATACTACAAGAAAAAAAAAATTGCAAGCTCATACAATTGTCAACATGCAACAATCCTCAACAAAATAGCAAAGTGAATTTAGTAGCACAGCATACATTATGACCAAGTGGTATTTATTCTTGATCCAAGGATGGTTCGAAGTACAAAATTATATTAATTTGATATACCACATTTACAGAATAAAAGCTAAAAATTATGGTTGAGCACAGTGGTGCATGCTTATAATCCTAGCTCTTTGGGAGGCCAAGTTGAGAGGATTGCTTGAGTTCAGGAGTTTAAGACTAGCTGGAGCAACATAGCGAGATCTCATCTCTACAAAAATTAAAAAAATTAGCCAGGCGTGGAGTCCAGAAGTCAAGGCTGTGATGAGCTATGATCATGCCACTGCACGCAAGTCTGAGCCACAAAGTGAGACTGTGACTCAAAATAATAATGATATTGATTATAATAATAATAATAACATGATCATTTAAATAGCTGGAGAAAAACTATTTGATAAAATTCACATTCTTTGATGGTTAAAAATTTTAACCAATTAGATATAATACAGGGCATATCACAAACTTCCAGCAAACCTGATACTCAACAGTGAAAAAAATAATGAAAGCTTTTCTTCTACGATCAGGAAGAAAACAAGGATATTCACTCCTGTTATTTCTATTCAGCCTAGTACTAAAGGTCTTAGAACAAATGACAGAAAAAAGAAATAAAAGACATTCATTCACTTTGGAAAGGAAGAAGTAAAATTAACTCTGTTTGCAGATGACATAACCTTATATGTAGAAAACCCTAAAAACTCCACTAAAAGCTTATGATAGCTAATAAGCAAATTCAGTAAATTTGCAGAATACAAAAAAATTTAGTTGTGTTTGTATATGCTAACAGTGAGCTATTTGGAAAAAAAAATTAAAAATAAAGTTCCATTTATAAAAGCATAAATAAACTTAGGAATAAATTTAACCAAGAGATAAAAGATCTGTGCTGAAACTATAATAAATTGACATTCAAAAGTGAAGAAAACACAAATACATGGAAATATATCCCATGTTCATAGGTTAGAAGACTCAATATTGTCAAAATGTCTATACTCAAGTGATCTACAGATTGAACAGAGTTCCTATCAAAATTCCACTTGTGCTTTATGCAGAAATACAAAGAGTCATACTAAAGTTTGTATTGAAACACAAAAGACTCCAAATAGCTAAAGTGATGTTGAGTAGGAAGAACAAAATTGGCTATAATAGACTCCGGGATATCAGATTATATAGTAAAGCTAAAGTAATCAAAACAGTGGGGTACTGGAATAAAAAGAGACATATAGACCAATGAAGCAGAATAGAGATGCCAGAAATAAACTTATATGGCATACGGTAAAATGTTTTTTAGCTTTAAAAAAGGAAAATAAGGCCATGCTCGGTGACTCAGCCTGTAATCCCGCGCCTTTGGGAGGCTGAGGTGAGTGGATTGCCTGAGCCTGTGGGTTCGAGACCCGCCTGAGCAGCGAGACCTCATCTCTACAATAAATCAAAAAATCAGCCGGGCGTGGTAGCGTGCGCCTGTAGTTCCAGCTACTCGAAAGGCTGAGGCGGAAGGATCGCCGGAGCCCAGCGGGTCGAGGCTGCGGTGGCCGGGAGCGGCCACTGCACTCCAGTCTGGGCGACAGAGTGAGACTCCAACTCAAAAAAAAAAAGGAAAAAAAATGTTGTCATTTGTGACAAAACTATAAGCTTTTGTATGTGATGAACTTCATTTGTTAGCAGCTTGAAATAGATTGTTATAGTTATAAGACATTTTATATAAGGCCAATGAAAACTACAAAGAAAATATCTGCAAACACACAAACAAAAAAGAAAATAGTCAAAGTATGTTGCTCCAAAAACATCAGTGAAACAAAGGAATATAGCAAGAGAGAAAAAAGGGACAAAGAAAGTTATAACACACACACACACACACACACACACACACACACACAACACGCACGCACAACAAAATGGCAGTAGTAGGTCCTTTTCTGTAAGTAATTATTTTAAATGTAAATATATTAGCCTGCTCAATCTAGAGAAAAAGAGTGGCTGAATGGATATAAAACAAGATCCAACTGTATGTTGTCTATAAAGGACTCACCTAGGATTTAAGAACACAGCAAAGCTGAGAGTTAAAGGAAGAGGAAATTTATTGTATGAAGATAACCAAACGAGTTCAGGGGTGGCCATATTTATAATGGTAAAATAGACTTTAAGTCAAAAAGTGTCAAGAGGAGACCAAGAATGACATTATGGAACGTAACAGGGTCTACTTGCTTGGAAGATATAACGAACATACATGGGGTACCAACATAATGTATACACATTTTAAGAGATGTTTTCTATGCATTAGTTTTCCAACCTGAGTTGAATTACAGTAGCAATGTGTAGTGTGACATTCACTCAATGATGCTTCCGCCATTTTCTTTGTCCTGCCTGTTGCATGGTGATGCTAGCATTCATTTGATCAACACCATTCTTTTAGTGAAAATCTTACTTAAAATTTGTTTACATTTTGTTGGCATTCTTTATATATATATATATGGTATACATTATATATAAGGTGTATATTATATATATGGTATACATATATATAATGTACACACACACACACACACACACACACGCACATCCAACTTCAGAGTTCACAAATATATGAACATGGATAGAATTGATGGAAGAAATTAGAGCAACATAATAATGAGAAAAAGTTTCAATACTTACTTTCAAGAATGGATAGAATATCCAGACAAAAGATAGGTAAGGAAAAAGAGTGTCATTTGTGATAACATGAATGAACCCAGAAGACAATATACTCAGTGAAATAAATGAGACATAGAACAAAATATATTGCATAATCTATTTTATATATGTAATCTGAAAAAGTTGAACTCATAGAAACAAACAAACCAACAAAATCAAAGTGGGTACCATGGATCAGAAGGTAGACTAAATTCACCTAACAGACATATTTAAAACATTCCAACCAACAGCAGCAAAACAAATCGTCTTCACAAATGTACAGGAAACAAGTCTCCAGTATATGTCACATGATAGGTTACAAAGCATTTCTTAATCAATTTAAGAAGACTGAAATCATTCAAGTATCTTTTCAAACCAAGTGGACTAGAACTAGAAAACAGTAACAGAGGAAAAACTAGAATATTTACAGATATGTAGAAATTAAACAATTGAGCAAATGTAGTGTAAGAAAAGGGAACTAAAAAATGTTTTCAGACAAAAAAAGAAAAGAAAGCATGCCAAAACTTAGGGGATACAGCAAAACAGTACTAAAGAGAAGTTTATAGTAGTGTATACCTGTGTTAATAAGCAACCTAACTTGATGCCTTAAGAAACTAGAAAAAGAACAAACTAAGCTGAAATTCAACAAAAGGAAGAAAATATGTAGATTACAGCAGAAATAAACAAACTAGAGAATAGAGAAGCAAAAGAAAAGATCACTGAGACTGAGTTTTTTCTGTAAATAATAACAACAATTGACAAAATCTTAGCTAGACTAACTTTTTATAAAAGACTCAAACACATGGGTTCAAGACCCGCCTGGGCAGCGAGACCTCATCTCTACAATAAATCAAAAAATCAGCCGGGTGTGGTAGCACATGCCTGTAATTCCAGCTACTTGGAAGGCTGAGGCGGAAGCATCGCCGGAGCCCAGCAGGTCAAGGCTGCGGTGGCCAGGAGCGGCCACTGCACTACAGTCTGGGCGACAGACTGAGACTCCAATTCAAAATAAATAAATAAATAAAAGACTCAAACAAATAAAATAAGAAATGAGAAATTAAAATCAATGCCACAAAAAACAGACTGTAAAGAGTACTAAGAATGATTATATGCCAACAAATTAGATAAACTAGAAGTAATGGATACATTTCTAGAAACACACAAACTTTCCAGACTGAATCATGAAGAAACAGAAAAGCTGAAAGGATCATAACAAGTAAGGTGATTGAATGTGTAATTAAAAGCCTCCCAACAGGCTGGGCTCGGTGGCTCAGCCTGTAATCCCAGCACTTTGGGAGGCCGAGGTGAGTGGATTGCCTGAGCCCGCGGGTTCGAGACCCGCCTGGGCAACTTGGCGAGACCTCATCTCTACAATAAATCAAAACTCAGCCGGGTGTGGTAGCGCGCGCCTGTAGTTCCAGCTACTTGGAAGGCTGAAGGAGAAGGATCGCCGGAGCCCAGCAGGTCGAGGCTGCAGTGGCCGGGAGCGGCCACTGCCCTCCAGTCTGGGCGACAGAGTGAGACTCCAACTCAAAAAAACCAAAAACAAACAAAAAACAAAACAAAACAAAAAAACTTCCCAACAAAGAAAAGTCAGGGGTCATGAAGCTTCACTAGAAAATTCTACTAAGTATTTAAATGAAATTAATATTAATTCCTCTAAAAATCTTTCAGAAATTTAATGAGAAGCAAACACTTCCAAAAATATTTTATGAGGCAAGCGTTAGCCTGATATCAAAGCCAGACAAAGACACTACAAGAAAATAAATGACAGGCCAAAATCCCTAATAAATATAGATGTAACAATCCTCAGCAAAATTCTAGCAAACTGAATTTAACTGCAAATTTAGAGGATTACATATTGTGACCAGGTTGGGATTTATTCCTGGAATACAATGATGGTTTAAAATACAAAACTTAACCTGTAATGCATTACATTTACAAAAGGAAAGATAAGAATTACATGATTTTCTAAGTAGACACAGATGCAGAAAAGCTGTTTGACAAAATTCACTTTTTAAATAATAATAATCTCATCAAATTGGGAATAGAAATGATTCACTTCAACAAAATACAGACTGACAGCTATCACGAGCCCACAGCTAACATCATACTTGATGCATGTTATTCCTGTGTGTAGTTATAGCACAATTTAATCAGTTACATCCCTATATTGGACTTTGGTTACTTTCAATTTTGATTGATTAGCAATTTATGACAGAATTATTGCCATCCGGCCAAGAGAACTGGAAGGAAAGTACCAATGAGGAGGGACTATACACTTTTTTCTAAGGATACGTCATAGATGCTCTGATATACCTCCTATGAGATTGATATAGCAAAGACGGGTAGAATGGTTTTCCAGTCATAGTCAAAGAAGTGCATATGCCAGTTTATATTTTTGATAATTCATCTCCTTGACACATTGAGAAATCAGCATTGTGAGTAACTCTGTTACGAAAGTCAGGAAGCTGGTTTCTGTTTTCACTATGTCATCGACTACATGTGTTTTCTTGCAAGTCTGTGAACTTTAATTTCCTTCTCTGAGAAATACAGAGATTGATCAGAAAATCTTTAAGATCCATTCTAGGATTCAATGAGTCTCTAGCAATAGGCTCAACTCTGTCATTGAGGAGATAAACAATTTAACGCTTTCCAAAGTTTTTCCTTAATTTTTTTATCCTCTTATATAAAAATATTTCAGTTGTGTTAATTTTTTAAAATTTTTCTCTAGAAAACTAAGCAAACTAAGCTGGTGTGTTCTCTTGACTTTTAAAACAAGATTTGAATTTTTTTTTTTTTTGAGTTGGAGTCTCACTCTGTCGCCCAGACTGGAGTGCAGTGGCCGCTGCCGGCCACTGCAGCCTCGACCTGCTGGGCTCCGGCGATCCTTCCACCTCAGCCTTCCAAGTAGCCGGAATTACAGGCGTGCGCTACCACGCCCGGCTAATTTTTTGATTTATTGTAGAGATGAGGTCTCGCTGCCCAGGCGGGTCTCGAACCCGCGGTCTCAGGCAATCCACTCACCTCAGCCTCCCAAAGTCGCGGGATTACAGGCTGAGCCACGGAGCCCGGCAGATTTGAATATTTTTTAAAAAATCCTTTTTTTGATATGTGATCGTGGAATTTTAAATTTTCAGATTTATCTTCTAAATCACAAGTCTTGATAAATAGAGTCCTTGAAACAGTTAGTTACTATCTTTTGACTTGTTTAAATTCGTGACCTCCATAAATCAAGAGACAGGGAAGTAAACATTTGGAGTAAAAGTCATTAAAGTTACTCAGGAATTCCAGTGACAATGAGATTAAACACCTATTATATAAGGGAGTGGGCAAAGAGCCTAGAATTATCTTTTGGAGGGCTGACTCTTTGTAGTACAACCTTCCCTCCTGCTAGGTAAGTGTTGTAGGAATCCTTCAGCACCTGCTAGCATTATTGTGAGAGGCTGTGTTTGGGGTCAGTGATTTTTGTTTGTTTTTAGATTCTTTCATCACATTTGCCGACTTCATGATGAGTGATTTGCGAACGCACCTGCCCACACTGCACTGAGTGTTCAGTAGTTTTTAACTCAAAACGGCATATCTCCTGTGCTCCACCCTTCCTATTCACATCATCTCACCCTGAGCAACTTTTTTGTTTATTTCCCAAGAAGAAAAGGGTTCTCAAAGGGAAACGTTCTGCACAGATGGATGGCTGAAACCAAAATTGGCAGAAGCACTAAAAAGCATAAAAATTGATGAGTTCTAAAACCGTTTTGAGCAGTGAAAAAAGTGTCTCGATTGGTATATTGCATCAAACAGAGGGGACTTTGAAGGTGACTGAAGTTTAAACATGTAAAAATAAATACACAATTTTTTACAAAATCATTTTTTGGGGTCCCCCTCATATGTCTACAACATAGAATACTGTAGACAAATGCATACTCAATTCATAGCTCAAAAAATAAGCTGCAAATTGGTTTAATAGTGTAAAGTCTTTCATGTTCATTAATCATGAAAGTAAACCTTGATAGAATTTCTTTTATATCCATGGCCTGTGTTCTTTCTGTGTATCAACTAGTACTAAATATAAAGATCAAAGATCAAATCAAAATGTTGACATCCATGTTTAGGTGTGAGTTCATTTTTCTAATCACTTGCAAGCCTGCTAGAATTTTTAAGTTGAAATTACTGCTTTATTTCCTTCGGGTATATATTCAGAAGATTTGCTGGGTTAGAAGGTAATCTTATTTTTAACATCTTTAGGAGTTTTATGGTTTTCCATAATGGCTGCACCAATCTATATCTCCTTCAACAGTGTACAAGGGTTCCCGATTTTCCACACCCTCACCAAGCCTGCTATCTCTTGTCTTTTTGACAATAGCGACCCTAACAGGTGTAGAATTACTTAATTAAGATGTTTGTGGCCGGGCTCGGTGGCTCAGTCTGTAATCCCAGCACTTTGGGAGGCTGAGGAGAGTGGACTGCTTGAGTCAACCCGCGGGTTCGAGACCCACCTGGGCAAATTGGCGAGATCTCATCTCTACAATAAATCAAAAATTAGTTGGGCATGGTGGCGCACACCTGTAGTTTCAGCTACTTGGAAGGCTAAGGCGGAAGGATTGCCAGAGTCCAGCAGGTTGAGGCTGTGGTGGCCAGGATCGTGCCACTGCCTCCAGTCTGGGCGACAGAGTGAGACTTCAATTAAAAAAAAAAAGATATTTGCACTGCCATGTTTATCACAGCATTATTCACAATAGCCAACATGAAATCAACCTGTGTCTCTGTCCATTAATAAATGGATAAAACATTTTATATTTATATGTAATACGCAATATTTATACATGTAAATCTATATGTGTGCATACATTTATATCTGGTTCAGTCTTAAAAAGGAGGAGATCCTGCTATTTTCTTTTTAATTTTATTTTGTTTTAGAGATGGGGGAAAAATTCAGGGTTAGGTATACAAACGTTCATTATGCAGGTACCCTTATTGATGAGGTGTGCCCCTCCCTCCCCTGGCAGTTTCCCTCAGCTGCCAATCCCACCCCCCTTCCCTGACAGTTTCCCACCACTGCCGATCCCTTTCTTATAGTACTATAATTGTTCAAGACCCGCTTAGGAGTGAGAACATATGGTACTCTGTTCTTTGTCTCTGATAGATCACTGAGTATGATTGACTCTAAATCCATCCAAATTGCTTCAAAGTCCATATGTTTGTCCTTCTTTATGGTTGCATAATATCCCATCATGTATATGTACTACATTTTATTCATCCAGTTCAGTTTTGAAAGGCAGCATCATTGGTTCCGTGTTTTTGCTATTGTGCATAGTGTTGGAATAAGCAAGAGTGTGCAGGTAACATTTTTGTAGGATGATTTGAGTTCTTCCAGGTATATTCCCAGTAGGGGCATCACTGGGTCATATGGAAGGTCAATAACTAGATCTTTTAAAATTGCCACACTGTTTTCTGTAGAGGTTGAGCTAATTTGTATTCCCACCATCAGTGTAGAAGTGTTCCCTGTTCCCCACATCCAGCATCTGTACTTTTTAGTTTTAATAATGATGGTCTTTCGTACTGGGGTTAGGTAATATCTCAATGTGGTTTTGAGTTGCAATTCTCTGATAATTACGGGGGCTGAGCACTTTTTCATGTGTCTGTTACCTGTCTATATGTCTTCTCTTGAAAGTGCCTATTTGGCATATAGACCAATGAAATAGAATTGAGATTCCAGAAGCAAAACCTCAATTTCTCAACCATCTCATCTTCGATAAAGCCTTCACCACCCGCTGCTGGGGAGAGGAGAACTTATTCAGTAAATGGTGCTGGGAAAACTGGCTGACCACATGCAGAGGATTGAAACAGGAACCCCACCTATCCCCATACACAAAAATCAACTCTAAATGGATCACAGACCTAAACATAAAAACCACAAACTGTAAGAACCTTAGAAAATGCAGAAGACACTCTTATGGAAGTCGGAACTGGCAACCAATTTCTGATCAAAACCTGAAGTGCCCAGGCCATAAGAGATAAGATAGACAAGTGGGACCTCATTAAACTGAAAAGCTTCTGCAAAGTCAAAGAAATCGTCAAGAGAGCAGGGAGACAACCCACAGACTGGGAAAAAATATTTGCCAACTTCATATCTGACAAAGACCTAACATCAAGGATCTACAAGGAACTCAAACGTGTTGAAAAGAAAAAGACAAACAGCCCTATTACAAAGTGAGCTAAAGGTATGAATAGACACATCCCAAAAGAAGACATACGAGCAGCCAACAGATACATGGAAAAATGCTCAGCCTCACTAGTCATCAAAGAAATGCAAATTAAAACCACACTAAAATACCACTTAACTCCACTTAGGATGGTCATCATCAATAACTCAAAAAAATAATAGATGCTGGATAGGATAAGGGAACACTTCTCCACTGTTGGTGGGAGTGTAAACTAGTACAGCCTCTGTAGAAATCAGTGTGGCAATTCCTAAATGTTCTAAAACTCGACTTTCCATATGACCTTGCAATCCCCCTACTGGGAATATACCCGGAAGAACTCAGGTCACTCTATAAAAAAGATACCTGCACACGTATGTTTATTGCAGCATTGTTCACAACAGCAAGAACATGGAACCAACTATGCTCCCCATCAAAAGAGGACTGGATAAAAAAAATGTGGTACCTATACACAAAGGAATATCATGCAGCCATAAAGAAGAATGAAATCATGAACTTTGCAGCAACCTGGATGGAATTAGAGCTTATAATACTGAGTGATCTCTCACAGAAACAAAGAGCGGAGTATCACATGTTCTCACTCGTAAGTGGTCCTTGAACAACTACCATATTATTATAAGAAAAGGATTGAAAGTAGAGGGAAACTGCGGCAGGATTGGAAGGGTGGGGAGGTGGGATTGACAGTCATTGATATCTGCCTGGGAAAGTTGGGGCATACCTCATCAATAAGGGTACGTGCAAAATGAATATTTGTATAACCAACCCTGAATTTCACCCCATAATTTTAAAATAAAAATTAAAAGAGAAAGAGAGGAAAAAAAGAATGTGCCTATTCCTGTCTTTTGCCCATATTTTAATGAGGCTGTTTGGTTTTTTTCTTTTAGGCGAATTTGAGTTCCTTGTAGATCCTGGATGTTAGACCTTTGTCAGATATACAATTGGCAAATATTTTTTTCCCATTCTGTGGGCTGACTCCCCAATCCCTTGATGGCTTCTTTGGCTTTGCAGAAGTTTTCCAGTTTAATGAGATACCCCTTGACTATCTTATCTCTTATGGCATGGACATCTAGGGTTTTGATCAGAAATTGGTTGCCAATTCCAATTCCCATAATGGTGTCTCCTGGGTTTTCTAAGATTCTTATAGTTTGTGGTTTTCAGTTTAGGTTTTTGATCCATTTAGAGTTGATTTTTGGTATTGGTGATAGGTAGGGGTCCTGTTTCAATATTTTGCATACGGTCAGCCAGTTTTCCTAGTACCATTTACTGAATAGGTTCTCCTCTCCCCAGTGGCTGTTGGTGTAGGCTTTGTCAAAGATGAGTTGGTTGAGAAATTGAGGTTTTGCTCCCAGAATCTATCCTGTTCCATGGGTCTATATGGGTGTTCTTGTACCAATACCAGGCTGTTTTGAGTATTGTAGTCTTATAATAAAGTTTAAAGTCTGGAAGTATGATACCTCCACTTGGTTTCTTTTGCTGATAAATGTTTTAGCTATTTGTGGTAGTTTATGTTTCCATATGAATTTCTGTATTATCATTTCCAGGTCTGAGAAGAATGATGTTGGAAATTTAATGCTTATTGCATTGAATCTGTAGATTGCCTTGGGTAGGATGGACATCTTAATAATTTGCTTCTTTCTATCCATAAACATGGACTATTTTCCCATTTGTTTGCATATTCTTGGATTACTTTGAGCAGTGTCAAGTAGTTTTTGTTGCAAAGGTCTTTCACTTCTCTGGTTAGGAAGATGTTGAGGTATTTCATTTTTTGTGTGTGTGGCTATTATCAATGGGATTGTATTTTTTATTTGTTTCTCTGCCTGTTTGTTGTTGATGTATAAGAACGCAAATGTCTTTTGCACGTGGATTTTGTTCCTTGAGACTTTGCCAAAGTCCTTTAACAGTGCAAGGATGTTTTTGACAGATTCTGTTGGGTTTTTGAGGTAACGGGTCATATCATAAGCAAAGAGGAATAACTTAACTTCCACTTTTCCTATTTCAATACCTCTGATTTCCTTCTCTTGTCTAATTACTCTGGCTAGGATTTCTAACACTATGTTGAACAGTAGGAATAAAAGTGGGCAGCCTTGTCTTATTCTGGTTTTCAGAGGAAATGCTTCCAATTTCTGTCCATTTAGCAACATGTTACTGTGGGTCTATCTTAGATGGCACTTACTATTTTGAGGGTTGTTCCCTCTATGCCTAGGTGCTCAAGGGTTTTTATCTTGAAGGAATGCTGGATTTTATCAAAAGTTTTTTCTGCGTTGAATGATATAATTATAAGTTTCTTGTTTTTGCATTTATTGATGTATCGAATTACATTTATGGTCTTGCAGATGTTGATCCAGGCTTGCATCCCTTTCTTCTTCTTGGATACCAGTCAGGCATATGTTTGGCCTCTTGATATTATCGCTCATCTCTTGTAGGTTTTGTTCTTTCTTTCTGAATTTTCTTTCCATGTTTTTTTACAGATTGGGTTAATTCCATGTTTTGGTCTTCAAGTTCTGAGATTCTTTCTTCAGTTTGATTAATTCTGCTTTCCATGCTTGTCATCTTGTTATTTATTTCTTGGATGATGTTTTTATATAGCCAAAATCTCTGTTACAAGTTATTTCAGTGCTACATCTTGTCTTTCTTGAGTCTTATTCACTCTTTTCATCCATTCCCTAATCCCTGTTATATTCTGGGGCCAGTCGTTGGTTACTTCCATTGTCTGGGCTCTGAGGTCTGATTTTTTAAGCTTTGTCTCTTTAGTACACTGGAAATTACCTGGGCCTTCTGTTGATTTTTCCTCATCTGTGATAACAATGTCTTTCTTTTCTCTTTACTTCTGTTAATCGGTGGCAGTGGGAGGGTCTTTGACTGATGATGTTTGTTCAGTCTTCTTTTCTTCCCTGATCAGAGTTCTGAATTTGTTCTATTTTGAAACAGGACTGGGCATGGGAAACTTAGTTATCTCTTGCAGTTTTAAGAGTCAAGTAAAGTGAAGGATGAGAAGCAAGGATTTAGAAACTACTTGCAAATCACAATATTCACTGACTGAGATATGGGTTCCCTGAGACTCATTCCCTGCCAGCACACTATATGATGATGCAATGAGTATGTGTGTGTACTCCCTGAGTCCAAGATAAAGTAACAGCAATGAAGAGAACAGAGAAAAGTGGAATGAAATAGGAAGGACAAAAAACAGTAAAATAAAACAAAACAAACAGCCACAGAAACCAAAACAAAGAGCAATAAAACACAGAAACAAACAAATGTGAAAACAAAACAATTCAGAAAACACTCAAAAAAACCCAAAAAACAGGAAAACTGAACACACACACACCACAAAATATAAGGAGAGGAAACAAAAAAAGAAGAGGGTAGGGGATGCAAATTGAGCCCTCACACATACATTCACACACACACATTAAACTAAAAAAAAGAGAATAACAATAACAAAAAAAAGAAACTGAAAAGCCGGGCTTGGTGGCTCAGCCTGTAATCCCGCGCCTTTGGGAGGCTGAGGTGAGTGGATTGCCTGAGCCCGTGGGTTCGAGACCCGCCTGGGCAGGTGAGACCTCATCTCTACAATAAATAAAAAAAAAATTAGCTGGGCATGGTAGCGTGCACCTGTAGTTCCAGCTACTTGGAAGGCTCAGGTGGAAGGATCGCTGGAGCCCAGCAGGGCGAGGCTGCGGTGGCCGGGAGCGGCCACTGCACTCCAGTATGGGCCACAGAGTGAGACTCCAACTCAAAAAAAAAAAAAAAGAAACTGAAAGATGAACATTTATTCATTGATGTATGCACATAAGCAGAAAACAAAAAATGAAAGCAGAAAGAAAGAAAGAAGAAAAAGAGAAAAAAAAAAGAGGCAAGGGGAATACCCATCAAACCCTTACATACACATCCAAGCACAAAGAAAAAATAAAAAACATATAAAAGTCAAAAAAAAAAATTCTGGGCACCAAGTGCCCTCTCGTGGTAGGTTCTGTAGTGGTTCCTTTCTGGTGTGCACAGATAAGCCCCTTCACTGTCACCCATGGAACTGCAGCCTCCTTCACCACCTCCCCAGTGCCCAGCCCAGGGAAGGAGGAGGGGATGGTGGGGGTGGATGGGGCTTCTAGCCTTCCATCCCACTCCCGTATGGTCAGGAGAATACCCTCCGGTGGGGAGATGCAGGATTGTCCACTCCCTAGATACTGGCAGGGGGTGCCCCAGCCCGGCTTATCTTGGAGTACAGCCTTCCCATCATGGCTGATATCCAGGTTCCACCTGAGTCATCCCTCTCGGTTGTGCTACAACCATGTGGGTCTGACGTTCAGAGGATTTCGGAGGAGGAGGGGTTGGGTCAGCTAAGGACTCACTGCTGCTCTCTTGGGTGTCTTCCTTATCCTTATCTGGTTGTACCCTTGATCTCACGACTGAGTCCAGATAAGAGGTAGAGTGCCTGAGACAGCACTCATCCTGTCCTCCAAAGTTTGTGCTTTGGGAATATTTCCTCTGGATTATGATCAACCACTGAGTCGTTAACCTGCTGGTCACAGAGATCAGGTCTGTTGTTTCATGGCGAGCAGGCCAGAGCACTTCCTTGCCTTCTTTTCTTTTCTTTTCTTTTTTTTTTTGAGTTGAAGTCTTATTCCATTGTCCAGGCTGGAGTGCAGTGGCATGCTCATGGTCACCCCAGGGTCAGCCTGCTGGGCTCTGGTGATCCTTCTGCCTCAACCTTCCAAGTAGACAGAACTACAGGCACATGCTACTGCTCCCAGCTAATTTTTTAAAAATGTTTTGTAGAGATGAGGTCTCACCAAGTTGTCCGGGCTGGTCTCAAACCCCTGGGCTCAGGCGATACACTCGCCTCAACCACCCAAAGTGCTGGGATGACAGACTGAGTCACTGAGCCTGGCCCCTTGACTACTTTTCAAGATGGCAGCAGGGTGCCTGTTTCATCTTTTCCAGTGGGGCTCTGCCTCTGGCTTCCTCACCATGCTCCCTCCTCAGCCCTTGCTGCCAATCTCAGGTGGCGAGGCAGGGCCTGGAGCCAGCATTCAATTCCAGCAGTCAACCCCAGCAGCTTCTTCCCAGGAAAGGCTTTGATGGTCTTCTGTGTTCTGGAAAGAGTGAGGGACAAAGCAGAGCGGCTGCAGCATCAGCTGCTTCTCTGGAAGAGCCCTGGTCACTTGCTCCAAGTCCCTACTCAGTTAGCCACTCACTTACAGACACGCAGGCAAAGTTGTCCACATGCTTACTCATTCATACAGGTATTCACATAGTCCGACAGGCTTTGCTGCCATCTTCCCCTCCTCTATTGATTTATTTTGTTATTCAGATTGTTTTAGCTTGGTCACTGGGGGCTCCTATCTTTAACTATGTGTCCCTTTCACACATCCCCTTTTTATGGATTTTAGGTATTTCCTTACCTCTTGCTACTTTCCAGGCAGATTCACATTTTCTTCTTCCATCCCACTGTAGAATTGTAATTCATTATTTTCAATGAAGCTTCTGCCACTGTTTTTTGTTTTTGTTTTGATTTTTTTGTTTAATTGGAGAATAGTATTGGAAATCAAGATCTGTAGTGCTGAGTGTACACACTGCTAGTTGGGGATCATTTGTTTTTGGCCTTCTCGGCAGACAGATTTAGAAAATAAAGAGCAATTATTTCAGTCTTTTTTAGTGCGTATCCAATTTTTTCAAATTTTAAGACCTGGAAATACTTATATTGAGTTGCATAACTCAGGACACTTTATGATTTGCATTTCTGATTGTTTAATACAATAATGGTCTTTAGCAAAAATTCAGAACACCGGAATGGCGTTGGTTTCTCAAAGAGACCTGTGTGAATAAGGAGCGCTGGGTGAGAACATCTGGGTTGTGAGGCCAGCTCAAAATGTTGGTTTTTACGTAGTGGGTGGTCTGGTAGAAAAGGTCAGTGGGACCAGATTATGTCAGCATGTTGGATTTTTTAAAACATGCAGCGGAGAATCATTGAGGATCAGAGCAGGAGAATAAGCCAGCCTGAAATGGGGTAGGGAGTGTGATATTCAGTGTTAGAATTCAGAGTAAGTGGGTTCTGGCTCCATTGATTATTTTATGACTGATTTTAGACACGTTTGTGAGTTTTCTGAGAATGCATTTTGTCTGGAACCAATGCAACCTACTTTACAACATTGTTGTGAAAATTAACTCAATTTACATGACAAACCTTGTAAGTTATATTGCAAATGAGTATGTTATTGAAGTTGTCACAAAGAGCATGACACAAATTTGGGGAAGATCGTCTTTTGGTAATAGCATGCCAGATAAAATGGAGAGGGAGGCTGTGAGCAGGAAGCCTGCACAACATGTGCTTCTTTTTGGTCTGAGAATTCTTCAATCCTCTATCATAGCTAATGTTTGCTGAGTAGAAGGGGAGAGGACTTTCAGGGCCAGAGGATTACTTGTGTTGTTTAATTTGCATACAGATCACCTGCTGCTGATCTTGTTGACATGCAGATTGTGATTAAGAGGTGTAGAATGCAGACTAATATTCTTCATCTTAATAACCTCCCAGGTAACACCAGCATGGTTAATACATAAAACATACTTTCCATAGCACGGATTCAGGGGACTCAGTAGAGGATGTATAGATTTCAGTAGAGTCGAGTTTTCTTTAAGTATCTGATCAATTTCAGACAGTGAAAAATAAAATAAATGTCTTTAACTGTGAAGTGTTTCTCAGCTACGCACGTTGCACATTAAAGGTCATATTATATCCAAAGAATATCTCTTTCCTTGATTTATGTCAAGATGTCTTATTCAATTGCCCCCTCCCTTTTCTTTTTTTTTAAAGCTAACTATAATGGGAAGAAGTAAAAGATATTCCCCAGCAAATAGATGATGATGGTCAAGACACAAGAAAGAAATGTCATCCCCATGTGATAGTCATGTTAAGATGCTGTCACACAAAAATGTAAAAATTAATTTTATTCTTCCTGAAAGTTTAATTATGGGCAAATATTCTTAATGTTAAAAAATTAGTTAGTCATTTAAGATCATCTGAATTTGAAGTTTACCTTTTTTTTTTTTTTTTTGAGTTGGAGTCTCACTCTGTCGCCCAGACTGGAGTTCAGTGGCTGCTCCCGGCCACCACAGCCTCGACCTGCTGGGCTCCTGCGATCCTTCTGCTTCAGCCTTCCAAGTAGCTGGAATTACAGGCATGTGCTACCACGCCCGGCTGATTTTTTTTTGATTTATTGTAGAGATGAGGTCTCGCTGCCCAGGCAGGTCTCGAACCCGTGGGCACAGGCAATCCACTCACCTCAGCCTCCCAAAGGGGCGGGATTACAGGCTGAGCCACCAAGCCCGGTTTGAAGTTTACCTTTTAATGAAGAAACCTAATCGTGACTAACACATCAGACCAAGAAAATTGATGGGTATTCTTTCTTGCTATAGTTTCAGAACATTCTTTTGAAAGAAGAAGATATCACTGAAAATGGATTATTCTGAATATAAATATGAAAGTGTATCCCTTCTTATTTTGCTTCTACTGTAAACATCACAAAGCAACTGGATTAATTGAATGCTGATTTACAGCTTGAAGGCTTTAGTTGTTAAATATAGATTGATCCAAACCTATATTATACTAGGTGCCTATTTAGATATACAGAATAATTGTTCAGGAAGAGTCTCTGGAAAATATAGTAATCTCTCATTTAAAATTCCATTAAACGAATCTAAAACTTTTTTTTCTGTATTAACAACACTATTTGAGGGAATTAGGGACACTTTCCCATTTTTGTTTCAGTTTGTAAAAAATTTGTACAGTTTAATTGTAAGTTTTATTTTCTCTTTAAAATATTTACATAAGTATTTCAAAGCTGAAACTGGTTGTATGAATTCTTCAGGAAAAGTTAGCCTGTATCTCTGCAAGCTGTAGACTGCCCTAAGGATTTTGTTAGATTGCTTCATCTAAATTTTTTAAGAGGTAATCCATGAACATTGTAAAAAGGTCAGAATGCATAAGAGATATTACATGAAAAGTAAAACTCTTTCTTGATTAGATTTTCTTGTATATACCAGTGTCAAGGCAAAAGTTGCATCAAAGTTAAACAGGCAAAACAAACAAAAACCCCTTTATTCATTTTTATTGCAGCAGGGAAGGAGCCTGAACTCTGTCTGAACTCAAATCAACTATAAAAAAGTGGGGGTAGGGATGGGGCTGGAGGGTTTTTAAGAGCTAAGGTAGGGGAATTGTGTTTGCTAATTAGCCAAACCCAGGAAAAAAAGTAAACTCAATCCCGTTTTCAAGACAAAAAGTGGTAGTTTTAGTAGAGTAAAACACATTGACAGGAATTAAACTCCCAGAGACTGAGAAATAGATGCTTCATCTTCCTTGATGATCACATTTCAAGGGGCTGGCTCCCAGGTCCTAAAGCAAGATGGTACTAGCTGTCAAGCCAGCTGGCAAGAGACTTTTTAAAAGATTAACATCTCAAAAGAACAGGGAAACAGATTGGGATGGTAAGTTTTCTAAAGTAACTGCTCCCAGAAAGGGAGGCCAGTTGTCTACAGTCAGGGAGAAGACCAGTTAAAAGTTTGCTTAAGCTAAGGAAACCCTCGTGGTCACCAGATACCTTCCTTGGAGGCAGATGTTATGAGGTTCTTGAATGTCTCTTTCCAGAGATGATCCATGCCTACTGAGTGTAAATGTAATACCCATTTTTTAATAAACAAAGATTCAACATGCTCTCTTTGTTTTATAATGTATTTTGAAGACTAGTATTATGGAAAATGGTACACATTAATTATAAATAATACTCTATTTTATATATGAACCAAAACATTTTGGTAGTTCTTCATACATAGAAATTTAATCTATGTTCAGGCTTTTACAAAAACCAGCAGTGCTGTACATTTGAGCATGTTTGTTTTGCACAGAAAAGAGAAGTATTTTTTGCAGGACAAATTGCCAGGAATGGTATTGCTGAGTCCAAAATGGGTGCATTTCAAATTTTGTTAGCAGCTACCAAATTGTTTTCTCTAGATGTGGTTCCAATTTAGACTCACACCAATCTTTGCAAAAACAATATGTTATAAAGATTTTTGGTCTTTACTAACGTGATAGGTTGAGTAGTGGCTTTTATACTTTTAGTTTGCATTTCATATTATAAGCAACCATGAAGTCAGTGCGGAGGCATTCAGACTGTTCAGTGTTTTCACTCCTAGTTGCCAGATAGAAACAGTTTGCTGTCATTAAAAACCCATTACTGACAAAATGTCCAAGTTGCATTATGAAAAATGTCAAAAATTAGAAAGTGATTAAAGAATATTCTTCTTTTCAGAAGATCTTCAAGAGACAGAGGTAGGGGACAATCTTGGACAAGGGAAATCTTCACGCTTTTGTCTTTTCTAGTCTCTAAAAATCCCATCATCATGTCTTTCATCCAAAATATTCCCATATATTTCCTTTTAATATCTTTTCTGATTTCAGGTAATATTACAGATAAGGTCAGAAGCTTAGAAAATATAAAGAAAAGAAAGTTTTTGAAATATGTAATTATTGAAGTGCCTGCCCCCTCATTTTTCCCTAGTCACCTATAACAAATAAGGAAAGAAACTTAGTAAGATAAAGTATTATCTGTTCAGTAAGATCTCATTAAGTTTAGTCCCCTATGCAAATGTCATTTCATTTAATCTCCAAGACAGATTTCCCAGTAGAAGTCACTCCCCCTATTACATATGCGCAGCTGAAGTCAAAGTAGGTGAGTATATTGGTTGGTCAAAGTTACTCGGCTAACTTTGGAACTCTGAAACTCTCGGCTAGAGTTGGAACTGGATGCTTTCTCTTTTCTTTTTTTTTTTTTTAGAGTTGGAGTCTCACTACGTCACCCAGACTGGAGTGCGGTGGCCCCTCGGCCACCGCAGCCTCGACCTGCTGGGCTCTGACGATCCTTCCGGCTCAGCCTTCCAAGTAGCCGGAACTACAGGCGTGCGCTACCACGTCCAGCTGATTTTTTGATTTATTGAAGAGATGAGGTCTCACCAAGTTGCCCAAGTGGGTCTCGAACCCGCGGGCTCAGGCAATCCACTCACCTCAGCCTCCCAAGGCGTGGGATTACAGGCTGAGCCACCGAGCCCGGCTTGCTTTTTCATCTCACTTCAAAATCCCGCTTCTTTCATGTGGCCCATTTTCTCTGCGTGTACCAAGCTGTGTAAATCGAGTTAGTCAGTTCCTTATGGTTGCCATCCTATCCCACTTGGAAAGGCCATGTTGACTTTTCTGAGTCTTTCCACAGTGGTCCACACAGGCACTTTCAAAATCCAAATGCTGGTACATAGAAAACAGTGAAGAATGGTTATTTAGTGTATTATTTCAGATAGGTAAGAAAATGTGTATGCGGATACATGTAACTCATTGACAGATAAACTGTTTTGCTGAATTTCAGATCACAATGGCTTTTAGCATACGTTTCCCAGGAAAATTCCAGTAGAAGATATCCAAAAAACAGTCTATTTTAATTCTGTGTTGACAAAACAGACTGCTTGCTAATTGACTTATTTATTTTTCCCATAAGACGTTTTGGCATTGCATGGAAAAGCATGTCCCAGCTTGAATTCTCTAGAGCATGGTTTCTTTAGAAGGTTGTCAAGAACAGTATGAAAAAAATAATTGTATGATTATGTGAGTTTGAGAAATGAAGAGGTAAGCAATATGCAGATTAACTTCCTGAGCCTTTAATATCCTAACACACGTTTCCAAATTCAGGAGGGATTTTGGAACGGTAGTTTTTCCAATCGCAATCAATCACAGAACCTCTTTTAGTTGAACGTTCTATGGGACTGACAGGCATAAGGAGTCCACTGGGAAACACTGGCAGAGACACATCTCTGTCCATGAGCAAGGACTACAGATCACAGCATGGGAAGCAAGATCTGAGCCGGTTTTCACTACAGGCGTCAGTTTTCTTGGTTTCTGAGTACAGAGTGCCTGCAACTTTTCAAGAACGTCTGGACTAACATTTCTCGTCTTTCGCTCACTAAAATCCACCACACTCAGTCTTCTTCCTTTCATTCTACAGTCCGAAGTCTCTGCTGTACTTAACAAGGAAGAAAGTCGCAAGACTGTGGTCATCCAAAGTTATAACTGCAGGTAGACACACCTAAACTCAGAATAGTTTGTGCTGTGGATGAAGGACAGATTTCTTCTAGGTGACTGCCACATTTTCACTTGCTAAAGTAACTGAAATGTCACGATGAAAAGGATTGTAGCATCTCATTACATACTCTTAAGAATTTTTTTCCTAAATATT
>JAPVLO010001391.1:0-95223 GCA_027257055.1 Cephalopachus bancanus | reverse complement strand
GTTTTAATTAATTAAAATGTTTTTATCATGGAATACATCAACAAAGTTAATAAAACATTTGTCATAAGTTTTAGTAACAATGATTGAAAACGTTTTGAAAGTATTATGAAGATTCATAACTGGGCCTTGTCAAGCATTAATAGTTTTCTGATAGTCTCCTCCTAGCCTTACCTTTGTCTTGCCTGTTAGTTGACTGCTGTCCTGATTCTTTGAATTTTTCTTTTTTGTATTTTTATCATCTGATATTTTAAATTCATGGTGCTCTTTTGGCTTTGCCTCCTTTGAACATGTTAATTGAGTTAAAATGAAAGGTTTAATTTATTCATTTATTTTGCTTCAGTATGTTTCTCATGTGCTAGTGTGTGACTCTGTGGGTCATCCAATTTAGTCATCTATTTCAATAATTATGTTTGGAAGCTTTTTTAAGTTTTTAAAATCATGGGATAAATAATACTCCTAACATTTTATGTCAAGTTCCCAAGGAGGGCAAATTCTTTGGACGCTTGACAAAAATTGCTGGGCTATAAATTGTGACAAAGTTCAAATTATAAAAATACCAATAGAGTGTATCAGTTGATTCCTTCTTCATTCATGTTTAATTTTGCTATGACCATCACCAAATGGAATTCTCTAATTGACTGTTTTTTCCATCTAATCAGTGTCACATGCCATCTTTCTACTTAATATTTTATTTGACTTTTCTTATTACCAGTGAGATGGACTTTTTTATATTGAATATATTTTGCCTATTTTTCCATTTTAAAATCATGTGTTTACTTTTACTCTGCACACTAATTATTTTGTACTGCAGGTATTATGGATTTTCATGCCACTGCTTTTTGTTTTAAAATTTTCTTAATTTTAATATATTTGAATTTGTCAGTCCTTTTCTCTGTGTCTTAAAGGCTTTCTTATGTAAAAATATTGCTTATTTTTCTGTTAAAACATTTGCCTTTAACTTCTGATTGTGTTTTAGATTTATCTTTCATATTGGAAATCCTGTAAATTGATTATTGTTCATAGAATAGAGGGGAGTGCAATGGATTCTCGATTAGGTACCAATTTGCTTTACCCCATGTTGTAAAGTGCTTGTGATTTCTTCCAGTGTTCTACAATGCCTGTTCTGTTATTCATCAACTTTACATATAAATTTAAGCTCATTAAAGACTTTTCCTTTCCTTTGGACTATTTGTTTATCTCCTGCTAATACTTTACTGTCCTGAATACTATAGTTTGATCCTTGATATATGTTAAGCAAGCCCTTTTACTGTAGCTCAGAAGACTTTGACAATTGTTAGACATTTAAAAATTTTTACTAGTTTAGGAGTACTTTGTATTGATGAGTAAAGTACTTTATATTAACTAAAATGTTACGCGAATTTATGGAATTTTTTTTTTTTTTGAGTTGGAGTCTCACTCTGTCGCCCCGACTGGACCACAGCCTCCACCTGCTGGGCTCCGGCGATCCTTCTGCCTCAGCCTTCCAAGTAGCTGGAACTACAGGCACGCGCTACCACGCCCGGCTAATTTTTTGACTTATTGTAGAGATGAAGTCTCACAAGTTGCCCAGGCAGTTCTTGAACCCACGGGCTCAGGAAATTCACTCACCTCAGTCTCCCAAAGCGCGGGATTACAGACTGAGCCACCAAGCCTGGCTGATTTATGGAATTTTTTAAGAATATAGTTTGGAAGACATCTCGGTGACACTGAGTTCTTTCTAGAACATATGTCTTTATTATTTCCTTCTACTTTGACGTTTCTCAATAGAAATTTAAGAGCAATTGCTTCAATCATAAAATATTAATTACTGATCTCATTTACAACTTGATTAAATGTGTTCTTGAAATGTGCAAGCTTCCAAGTATATATATCTACACACACACACACACACACACATACACACACACACACACACACTCTTATATTTATATATCTTTTAATGTAATCACATGGGATGAGCTCAATTCCCCAATTAACAAACTGTGACAACATTTGTAAAATACCATTTACCAGAAAAGCTTATTAGAGACTTCATACCCAGAGGTGTTTTGTTGTTGTTGTTGTTTGTTTTTTGTTTTGGAATCATTCCTTAGGCAGTGTGGTGAAAATGGAATGAGAGACTTTCAGCAGGAAAAGTACTATTCAGCAAATAACATTGTTTGCATAAGGGAGTTTAGGCATGATAAACCACATTTATCACTTAGGTTGTTGGTATCCCTGCCAAAATCAAAGTTCCCTGATACCAGCAAAGGTCAAACTTTGTGAGCAGGCATTTCTTTTTAAAAAAAATTTATTTTAAAATTGTGGGGTACAGTTAAGGGTTAGGTATACAATATTCACTATGAAGGTGTCTTTGTTGATGAGGTGTGCCCCCACTTCCCCAGGCAGATATTGACTACCGTTAATCCCAACTCCCTGCCCCTCCCCTGTAGTTTCCCGCCACTGCCAATCCTTTTCCTATAGTATTACGGTAGTTGTTTAGGGTCCTCTTATGAGTGAGATCATGTGATACTCAGATCTTTGTTTCTGTGAAAGATCATGCAGTATTATAAACTCTAATTCCATCCAGATTGCAGTGAAATTCATGATTTTGTTCTTCTTTATGGCTGTGTAATATTCCATCGTGTATTTGTACATTTTTTTATCCAGTCCTCTTTTGATGGGCAGGGTGGTTGGTTCCATGATCTTGCTATTGTGAACAATGCTGTGATAAACATACGTGTGCAGGTATCTTTTTTATAGAGTGATTTGAGTTCTTCCAGATATATTCCCAGTAGGGGGGATTGCAGGATCGTATGGAAGGTCAATTTTTAGAGCTTTTAGGAATCACCACAATGATTTCCACAGAGGCTGTACTAGTTTACAATCCCACCAACAGTGTAGAAGTGTTTCCTTTTTGCCACATCCTCTCCAGCATCTGTCATTTTTTGTTATTGATGATGGCCATTCTGACTGGAGTTAGGTGGTATCTCAGTGTAGTTTTAAGTTGCATCTCCTTGATGACTAGTGAGGCTGAGCACTTTTTCCTGTATCTGTTGGCTGCTTGTATATCTTCTTTTGAGAAGTATCTATTCATATCTTTTGCCCACTTTGTAACGGGGCTATTTATTTTTTTCTTTATGCACATTTGAGTTCCTTGTAGATCCTTGATGTTAGACCTTTGTCAGACATGGAGTTGGCAATATTTTTTCCCAGTCTGTGGGCTGTCTCCCTGCCTCTTTATGGTTTCTTTGGCTTTGCGGAAGCTTGTCAGTTTAATGAGGCCCCACTTGTCTATCTTATCTCTTATGGCCTGAGCACTTCGATTTTGCTCAGGAATTGGTTGCCAGTTCCAACTTCCATAAGGTTGTCTCCTGTATTTTCTAAGGTTCTTATGGTTTGAGGTTTTACATTTAGGTCTCTGATCCACTTAGAGTTAATTTTTGTGTATGGGGACAGGCCCTGTTTCAATCTTCTGCATGTGGTCAGCCAGTTTTAAAGCACCATTTACTGAATAGGTTCTCATCTCCCCGGTGGTAGGTGGTAGAGGCTTTGTCAAAGATGAGTTGGTTGAGAACTTGAGGTTTTGCTTCTGGAATCTCAGTTCTATTCCATTGGTCCATATGCCTGTTCTTGTACCAATTCCAGGCTGTTTTGATTATTGTAGCTTTATAATAAAGTTTAAAGTTTGGGAGTGTGATACCTCCTGTTTATTTTTTTTGCTGAGGATTGTTCTGGCTATTCTTGGTTGTTTATGTTTCCATCTGAATTCCTGTATTGTTTTTTTCTAGATCTGAGAAGAATGTTGCTGGTAATTTGATGGGTATTGCATTAAATCTGTAGATTGCCTTAGGTAGGATGAACATCTTAACAATGTTGATTCTTCCAATCCATGGACATGGAATATTTTCCCACTAGTTTTTGTCATCTTTGATTTCTTTGAGCAGTGTTTTGTAGTTTTCATTGTAAGGTCTTTCACATCTCTGGTTAGGAAGATGCCAAGGTATTTCTTTCCTTTTTTTTTGTGGCTATTGTGAATGGGATTGTGATTTTTATTTGGGCTTCTGTTTGTTTATTATCGGTGTAAAGAAATGCAATTGTCTTTTGCACATTTATTTTATACCCTGAGACTTTGCCAAAGTCCTTTATCAGTACAGGAGGTTTTTGATACATTCTGTTGGGTTTTCAAGGTGTACAATCATGTTGCCTGCAAAGAGAGATAACTTGACTTCCTCTTTTCCTATTTGGATACCCCTGATCGCCTTCTCTTGTTTGATTGCTCTAGCTAGGACTTCCAAAACTATTGAACAGGAGGGGTGAGAGTGGGCATCCTTGTTTTGTTCCTGTTTTCAGGGAAATGGTTACAGTTTTTGTCTGTTTAGGCGTGTGCTGGGTGTGGGTTTCTCGTAGATGGCTTTTATTATTTTGAGGTATATTCCACCTGTGCCTAGGTGTTTGAGGGTTTTTATCAAGAAGGGGTGCTAGATTTTATCAAAAGCTTTTTCTGCATCTAATGATATAATCATGTGGTTTTTGTTTTTACATCTGTTGATGTATTATTTATGTTTATGTTCTTAGGAATGTTGTACCAGCCTTGCATTCCAGGGATGAAGCCTACTTGGTTGTGATGGATGATTTTTGAGATGTGTTGTTGAATCTGGTTTGCTAGGATCTTGTTGAGAATTTTAGCATCTGTGTTCATCAAAGATATTGGCCTGTAGATCTCTTTCTTTGTTGGGTCTTTATCTGACTTGGGTATCAATGTGATTTTAGCTTCATAAAATGATTTGGGAAGAGTTCCGTTTTTCTCAATTTCCTGGAATACCTTTAGTAGGATTGGTATCAGTTCCTCCTTGTATGTCTTATAAAATTCTGCTGCAAAGTCATCTGGTCCAGGCCTTTTTTTTTGTAGGTAGTTTTCTAATGACATAGTCAATTTCCTTTATTGTTATTAGTCTATTTAGGGTCTCAATTTTTTCTTTTTTCAACCTAGAGAGTTTGTGTGATGTCAGAAAGTCCTCCATTTTTTTTTAGTTTTTTAAGTTTTTTTCCATACAAGTGTATGTAGTAGTCTCTGATGATCTTTTGTATTTCTTCAGGGTCAGATGTGAATTCATCTTTTGTGTTTCTGATTGTTTTTATTTGGGCTTTTTCTCTCTTTTTCTTGGTCAGTCTAGCTAGGGAACCATCTATCTTTTTTATCCTTTCAAAGAACAGCTTTTTGTTTTGTTGTTTTTTTTTTGTATTATCTTTTTTGTCTTCAATGTCCTGGATTTAGGCTTTTATTTCATTTTGGTGATCTGGATTCTTCTGCTGAAGTTAGGGTTTTGATGGTCTTGCTTTTTCAGCTTCCTTAGGTGACTTGTCAGGCTTTTAATTTGTGATCCTTCCATTTTCTTCATGTGCGTTTATAGAGATATGAAGTCCCCTCTTATTACTGACTTAATGGCATTCCAGAGATTTTGGTGAGATGTTTTTTCTTTTTCATTTATTTCCAGGTATCTTTTAATCTCTGTTTTGATTCCTTGTTGACCCAGGAGTTGCTTAGTATCATGCTATTTAGTGTCCATGTATTTGTGGGTTTTAGGGGGACCTTGTTGGTGTTGATATTTATTTTTATTCCACTGTGATCTGAGAAGGTGCATTGCAACATTTCAATCTTTTGAAATTTGTTTATGCTTGATTTATGGCCAAGGATGTGGTTGATTTTAGAGTATGTTCCATGCAGTGATGAGTGGAATGTATATTCTGTGGTTGTGGAGTGGAGTGTTCTATAGGTGTCAATTAAGTCTATTTGGTCAAGAGTTAGATTGAGGTTCCGGATCTCCTTGCTGATTTTTTGTCCTGATGATCTAAGGTTGTGAGTGGGGTATTAAAGTCCCCAGCTATAATAGTGTTAGAGTCAGTATTTTTTTTTGAGTGTACCTAGAAGCTGCTTTATGAAAGTTGGTGCTCCTATGTTGGGTGCATATATGTTTAGGGTGGATATTTCTTGTTGATGGATTGAACCTTTTATCATATAGTGGCCTTCTGTATATTTTTACATTTTTGATGGCTTAAAGGGTGTTTTGTCTGAGATTAAAATTACAACTCCTCCTTTCTTTTGTGTTCCATTCACCTGAAATTTTGCTCCCCATCCTCTTACTTAGAGTCTATGGATGTCCTTTCTGGTGAGATGAGTCTCTTGGAGGCAATATATTGTTGCTTGATGATATTTTATCCATTTTGCCATTCTATGTCTTCAGTGGTGCATTTAGTCCATTCACATTCAGGCTAATTATTGAAATTTGAGAGTTTATCCCTGACATGAGGTTCTTATAGAGTTGTTCCTGTTTGTTTGTTTTCTTTCTTTTGGTTTTTGGGTTGATTCGTGTGTGTTTTCAATCTTTTTCCTGTACTCCTGTGAAGAACATGTCATTCTTTTTCCCTTTTCTTCTGTGTTTAGTACTTAAGTGTTTCTTGTAGCGGTGTTCTCAAGGCAGCGTATTTCCTTAGGGATTGGATATCTGGGAAAGATTTTAATTCTCCCTCACTGCTTAAGCATAGCTTGACTTGGTAGGTTATTCTTGGTTGAAATTGTTTGTCACTAAGAACTTTAAAGATTAGGCTCTAAGCTCTCCTATTGAAGTGTTTCTGTAGATAAATCTGCTGCTATTCTAATTAGTTGTCCATGGTAGGTAGTCTGACCTTTTTCTCTTGCTGCCTTTAGGTTTTTTTCTTTTATACCTATTTTGTTTAGGCGAATTATTATGTGTCTGGGAGTTGGTCTTCTCCTTTGTTGTCTTGCAGGGGTTCTCTGAATCTCGTGTTTGAATTTTTACATCACTGATGAGATGAGGGTAGTTTTCATGAATAATTTCATGGAATGTTTGTTCCAGGGTGGCCTCTATCTCTCTTTCTGCCTCAGGAAGTCCAATTACTCTTAGGTTCGGTCTCTCGAAGTAATTGCTCATCTCTTGAAGGTTTTGTTCTGTCTTTTTAAGCTTCTTTTCTATGTTTTTGACCATTTGGGTTAGTTCTATATTTTGGTCCTTAAGCTCTGAGATTTTTTTCTTCTGTTTGGCTAATTCTGCTTTCCATGCTTATCAGTTTGTTATTTATTTCATTTACAGTATTCTTTACTGCTGTTATCTCAGTTATCAACTCCTTCCTATTTTCCTCTTGTCTCTCCTCAATTCTTTTTAATCTCTCTATTAATGTCTTGATATCTGGGTTTGTAGTTTGAGACCAGTTATTCTGGGGGGCTCTTCCTTGTTTGCATTCTGAAGTCTGTTTTCTCAGTGTCTGTCTTCCCAGGAGTCTGTGAGAGACCCATATTCTTCTTTTCATTTTTCTTCATTTGTGTAGATTTTCCTCCACCCCCTTTTTTTATCTTCCCCACTCTTCTTTAATTCTGTTTTTCAGGGATGGTGGGTTGCTTTTACTTCTTTTTGTTCAATCTCCTGTTCTTCCTTATGTGAATCCTCTGGGTTTGTTTATTTCTGAAACTGTATTGTAGGTTGGGGGCTGTACTTTTTGCAGTTTTAAGTTTTAATGGGGGGGCTGTGATTCAGCGTCTATGTGCAGATTCCACTATCCATCGACAGGTGTATGGGCACCCTGGGACCCACTTCCTACTGCCTTGCAATCTGTCCATGCAGTGGTGGTTTAGGTTTGCTCCCTGGAATAAAGTGAGGTAAGAAAAAGGAAAATAATGGATGAAGAAGGAAGCGGGTATCAAGAGGAAGTTGGAGAGAGAGAAGAGTAAGAGGAAAAACAGACAGACATACCAACTAACAAATGAAAAGAGATACAAAGACTGAGAAGAGTAGACAAACAAGCAAACAAACAAAATTCCTAAAGCATACGGGTAATCATATAAACATACAGTCCAACAAAATCCTGACTTTTGATGTATTCTTCCCCTACAAGGGAGTCTAAAGAACAGAAAGAAGAAAGTGGGAAAAGAAAAAAAAAATCAGTAAAATAACAAAAGCAAAGCTTGTATGAAAATGTTGCCAAAACCAGAATGAAAGAAAAAAATCTAAATCAAAAAGCAAACAAAAAGTAAAAAAAAAAGAAAATCAAAACAAGAAACCAGACTGGCTCTGAGGTCTTTCCTGTATGTCCGAAGTTCCTTCAGCTCTGATCTCTAGCCCTTCCCCTCTGCTCCTTGCTGGCAGATAGGGTTACTCATAGCTTGAGTTATTTGCCACAGGCCTACTTTGGGAGGAGAATGAACCAGATCTGTGTTCCCTTGGCTTACTGTCTGTCAGGTCTGCCACACAGACCTGAGTTGTCTGTGACTGATTCAGCATGGGGGAGGGGACTCTTTCTCCCAGTTCGATAAGATTACCTTAGTCAACAAGTTGGAGGCTGTGGAGCTGGGCGAGGCCAATGCAGATCTCTGCCTGGAAAATGGCTGCAGTGGGCAGCTCCTCACTAGGTATGAACTCCCTTCCAACTTTCTGCGATCCTTTCTCTCTGCTTATCAGATATGGGGTTCTAGTTGATCTGTTATGACAAATGGTGGTATGGACCCAGCGCCAGGCAGTGGGAATCAGCAAGATAACTGGGCTCTGCAGGTCAATGTGACACTGGTGGCTTGGGGTGGGGGAGGGAGCCGGGAATTCCGTGAAGCCAGCAGCTGAGCGCTGCGGTGGCAGCAGTGCAGTGCCAGGGACCCACCACAGCAGTCACCCCTTGTGGAGGCAGCAACTGTAGTGGTGGCAGTGAGTTGCATGGCACTGGCTGTAGCAGCCACTCTTTGCGGAGGCAGCGGCAGTGGTGGTGGCAGCATGTGGAATCGGCTGCAGCAGTCACCCTTTGTGGAGATTTTCACAAATCGACTTGTCTGGTCGCTATCTTGTCACCCCTCCCCCAGCAGGCATTTCTAAGGATACATAGTCTTAGGGTTGCTAATGTTAACTTTCTTATGCATGCCAGGAGGCAAGAATTTGTTATGAGAGCTACTAGAGATAAACTGTTCACAAAGAAATTAGAGATTACTTAGCACATTTTACTCCCTGGAGTTCATATTCTTGTTGACTTTCTGAATAGTTTATTTTAGCATGAGGATTGTTGAATGGGAGGAAGTTAGGGCAGACAGACAGTAAATGTTCAGATGACTAAGTCATGGAATAAGTGCTTGGAGTTCATAGAATCATGTTAAGGTCTTATGAATAGGCTATAGAATCCCTGTACTGTTAGTTTCACCCATCTTCCTCTCCACATATGTGGGATATTCTAGAATAAGCAGCTTTTGAGGACATGGCTGTGAATTTCACCCAGGAAAAGTGGGCTTTGTTGGATCATTCTCAGAAGAATCTATAGAGATGTGATGCAGGAATCTTTTAGGATCCTTACTTCTGTAGGTAAGAATGACAGCAGTACATATTTAATCAATTAGAGAATAATTGTTTATTAGTCATTAATGCTACTTCATAGTTTGTATCTTGAAAGGGACTACTTTGGTGAACAAATCACTTTTGGTCACAGTGTACAGAAACATTGAATCTAGTAATTTTCTATTTCAAATAACTCATAATAATTTTATGGGTCACATTTTAGGAAACAGATGGGAAGGCCAGAATATTGAAGATCAAATCAAAAGATGGGAAAAATTTAAGGTAATTTGTCCTCACAAGAGGGAACAGTGTCTCTTGAGGGAACCTTAGCATATCATGCACTTTTAAAAGCAGGCAATCAAAACAATAAGCACCACTTGAAATTTATTTAAGAATATTTTCACCACAAATGCATATATTTTCATGTAACAGATGTTCCATATTTTCAAAGTATTTCATTTGGAAACAGTTCTGAGAAACTGCATATGTGAATATCATTGTTGAAATAATAGCTGTAGGAGACCCATGTCTTAGAGTAAGCAATTCATTTTTCTTCAATTTAGACTTGGTGGAATATAGGCTTGGCGGAAAGCTTGTACTTTCCCTGGTGTTGGTAGCAATGTAAGTTACAAGACGTATCAACAAATAAAAAACTACTAATAAGCCAACTATTAACAATGTCTTTTTTTTTCGCAGAAATCATATGGTAGAGGGACTGTGTGAAAGTAAAGAAGGTAGTCAATGTGGAGAAACTTTCAGTCAGAATTCAAATCTTCACCTGAACAAGAACATTCCTTCTGAATGTTCTGAATGCAGCATGTGTGGGAAAGTCTTCATATGTGATTCATCCCTTCATAGGCACATTATATCTAATTCTGGACACAAACTATTTGAGTGTGTGGAATGATGCCATATAAACATAGACAATGTAGAAAAGGCTTTAATTCTCTCATAAGTTTTCAAAGACACAGTGTACCACATACTGGTAATGGACCTTATGTGCAGTATGTGGGAAAGTCTTTGTTTTCTCCAGCTTATGGCAAATACACGAAGGAACTCACACTTGAGAGAAAACCTATACATGTAAACATTGTGATAAATCCTTTAATTATTCCAGCTACCTCAGCGAATATGAAAGAATATGAGAGACTCCCTATGCTTGTATGAAATGTGATAAATCATTCACTTTTTCTAGTTCCCTTTGGAATCATGAGAAAACTTATGCTGGAGAGAAACCGTATCAATGTAAGAAGTGTGGTAAAGCTACTTCAGTTGTTCTGTTTATTTGGGAATGCACAAAGTAACTCATACTAGAGAAAACTCTATGAATGTACACAATGTGGTAAAACCTTTAGATATTTCAGCTTCCTTCGAATACTTGAAAGGGCTCACAATGGATAAAAACCCTATGAATGAAAGAAATATGATAAGGCTTTCAAATATTCCAATAACCTCTGTGAACATGAAAGAACTCATACTGGAGAGAAACCCTATGGATATAAGGAATATGGTAAATGATTCATTTTTTCCTGTTCTTTTCAAAAGCATAAAATGACTCACAGTAGAGAAAACCTTATGAATGTAAGAAATGTGATAAAGCTTTCAGTTCTAGTTCCCTTTGAAAGCATGAACGATCTTGTACATAGTGAAAAGCCATATAAGTATAAGGAATGTTGTAAAGCCTTCAGATGTTCTGATTCCATTAGAACACATGAAGAAACTCACACTGGAGAGAAAGCCAATGAATGTTAGAAATATAGTAAATCATGTGATTTTTCCCAGTTCCCTTCCAAAACTTAGAAGACTTTACATTGACAAAGAACAAAAAATATGAATGTAAAAAATATGGTAAATAACTTGATTTTTCCAATTACTTTCAAAGACATGAAAGAACTCACAATGTAGAAAAAACATAATTGTAAGAAATATGGCAAATACTTCAATTTTTCCATTTCTCTCTGAAAACATAAAAGGACTAAATGGACAAAAGTTTTATGAATGTAAACGTGTGGTATGGTCTTCATTTGTTCCCATTCCATTTGAAGACATGATAACTCATCTGAGAAAAACCCTAATGTACAGAATGTGGGAGTACCTTCATTAATCTGATATTCATTCAAAGATACATGGTAATACTTCGATGAACCCTATAAATACAAGACAGCACACTGGATTCAAATCCCCATAGTTTGGAAAGCACAGGAATGTTTTCAGTTTTAACAACCCAAAAGTTATGTGAAAACACCCACTGGAAATAAATTTTATAAGTCTTGATAAATTGGAAAATCGGATGCAAATTAATTGTTAGATAATGGTCAAAAAATACATATAAGTGAAATGTTATACTAGGTAAATATTTTGTGTTTTTTAGTGGTTTGCTCTTAAAGAGGGTCTCTGTACTTTTGATGTTCACTTATTTTGCCAGGAAACATTGAGATGAAAATTCTGTAGATGCTCTTTAAGCATTACTACATGAGTTCAATAGGTAGTATATTTTTGTTGAGTCAGTTAATACAATTTTTCTCTAGTCATTTAAAAATTGTTTTGGATCCCTGGGCAAATTGAAATGTATTTCCATTATGTAGGCAATTTTAATATTTATGTAGTAGTTTAATCTGTGATTAATGGACCATTTAATAATGGGTTTTCTAATTGTGATTTTCTTACTGGCTTAATGTGGTAAGTTTTGGTTAAACCTCACCCATTGTATATATTGTACCTTTTTATGAGAAAACGACATTTTTTTGGCATAACAATGTGTATTTTATTGTTTTTGCTAATAAAGAGTTACAAGTTTGCACGTATGTATTTATCATAGCTTATACTCTCATGTGGAGTGTTAGTTTTATCTGTTACTTTTTACTTTGTCATTATTTCTGACTGTTAAATGCATATATCACTTTGAATTAAGGAGAGAGAACTGTAATAGGATAACATGCTGTGTCTAATCTGAGGGAGAAAACATTCAGTTCCATTATCAAGTATAATGTTACTATGAGCTTTCATAAATGCCTTAAAGCTGTGTAAGGAAATTTTCTTCTATTTATTGTTTATTGAGTGTTTTGTGGTCAAGGGGTATTGTACATTTTCAAATGTTTTTTCTGTATCTACTGTGATGATCCTGTGACTTTTGACATTTATTGTTAGTATAGTATATTACATTAGTCGATTTTCAGATATAAAAACATTTTTTTCTGGGTGAAAATCTTTATTGAGGAGTATAAGTCTTTTTATATACAGGTTGAATATTCTTAATTTCAAAATTTGAAATCCCAAATTCAAAATGTTCCGTAGTCCAAAATGCTGAGCTGCAGCATGACTCTCAAAAGGAAATGCCCATTGGAGCATTTTGGATTTTTGGATTGGGATGCTCAACCAGTGTGTTTTCTGCAAATATTCCAAAATTAAAAAAAAAAAATCAAAATTCAAAACATTTATTGTCCTAAGCACTTCAGATAAAGGATACTCAACTTGCACTGGTAGATTGAGTTTTTTAGTATATTGTTGAGGCTTTTTGCATTTATATTTAAATAAAGTTGTGTACCCTAGTATATCATATAGTGTAGTATTATCTAGTATGTATGTAGTGTGAATGTATTTTTATTTATATAATGATACATGTATAACATATATAGTATAGTTTTTTACATAAGTATATTATATATAACTAGTTTATATTATATGTAATAAAGTATATGTAACTAGTATTATGGTAAACTGTATATTGCAACATTATAGAATTATATCAGTCTGTAATATAATATATTTCAGTTCCCCACCAGTCCAGATTCATTCAAACAAACCAATCACATCCTTTCATGAGAACCAAGGAGCATCTTACCTATTTGACACTACAGGGCCTCCACTCCACTTCCTCTTGTTTGTTCTGTCTGCTCCCAAGTGCAGTCCTTGTGTGAGCCTGCATAGCCTATAGTACTCTCCTTCTCATGTCTGTTATTACCTGTAACTATATTGAAACAGTCAGTAATACTAAAAGAATGGGCCAATCATTACTGAGAACATCTGTTCAACTTTCAATTCTCTTGGCCAACTGATTCCATAATATACCACAAGTTACCTGAGTTATTGATGGGTTTTTTGCTTTGGTCTACATAGCACTTTGTGTTCTTCGTCAGGTGTTGCCATCTTTTTCCATGCTAAAACACTATCCCTGGACATGCATGGTTAATGGATATGTCCCAGGTTGGTATGTGTTTGGCAGGCAATTTTTGAGGCACCCATATATGAAGGCAGTGAAAACGTAGCACCTTAACAAGTCAGTATTCCAGTCATTATTATCAAGAGTCAGGCTATAGCTCTGTGGACAGTGCATCTTGTCTGGTCATCATCACTGAATGCTAGGGATGGCCATGTGAACATTATTATTGTGCATTCCAGGTATAGGCTCAAGGATGACTGTTTGTGAAGTTGCGGTAAGGGGACTTCCTACTGGAGAGAGTTAAGATTTGTCATCCAATTGCCTAACGAGAGTTACTGCCGAATAAGAGTAATGGCCTTGTCTGTTTCCTGTGCTCTGCTTCTTTGCTGCTTCTCTTGCTTCTCATGAGTACTCTTCTGATGAGGTACACCCATCTGTAGTGTCTCATGGTTCAGGCACTGATGAGTAAAGGAAAGGGGAAGGAGCATTTGGTATTAGCCTCTTTTAAGGCATAGGTAAATCAACTTTCTTTCATTGGAAAACCCCTGTTAATTGTATTGGCTTTCCTCAGCACTGTTGCTTATCAGCATGCCAAGAGTCTAATCTTGCAATCAAGGCTAGATGGCCTTAGTAAAAGTGACCTTATTGCAAGTTGTTGCTAACCCTAGCATGATTGAGTGGCACTCACTGGAGGCTTAGTGGGTTGATGGACTCCTGAACTTTTCCCCTTGGCCATATAAATGGTCTTCACTACCAATGATCAGATGCTGCCACATTACAGGAGTAGAAATTCAAAATATTCTGAAGCAGTTTTTATAGGAAAAGGAAAGCAGTCATGTGTCATGTGTTGATCTAAAAACCTAATAGTAGGTTGCTCACTAGGACACTTAAATTCCTCCACTGCCACTACTACTACTGCCTGTTTCTGTCACAACCAATATTCTGATTCCTTAGTTATAAGGATTCAGAACTTTTCTCCAGGTTGTCTTGGACTGACCCAGTCTTTCCCTGTTTCTCACTAGTAGTTCCCAAGAGTAACTTCAGAATTTTCAGGAGGGACTGGTCAGAACAACCCAGGCTCTATTACAGACTCCACTAAAAACAAGATGTCCTTCAACACTATGGCCAGTGAGTCACATCATCCTTGGATAGAAAATCCAGAATGGGCTGCTTTCTGGGGTTTCTTGGCTATGTTGCAAGTTGGGCATATGCAGTCAAGACTCCATTCCTCCCCAGGCAGTTTTTCTGAGTCTTAGAGAATCATAACACATTGAATTTTAGATCTGTTTTCCTTTGATGCTTATCTATATATAATAAAACCACTTACACAGTATATGTATGAATCATACTCAGACAAGTTGGTGACAGTACTCTTGCTTCACAGTGGGGAGAAACACCCATGTGCCACAGCAAAAGGTTTAATTCAACTAGGCATAAACCTAAAATCCTTAAACTCTGTAACACAACTGTTGTAATATGGAAGTCTGAAACAATAGAATATTGATTTGAACCTTTCTGGAGGAAGAAATTTGTAAATATGAGTAGGTACACAGATGTTTCTCACTGACCTCAAAGGAGCTCTCACTTACAACAAAAAACAATAACAACAACAACAACATTTTACAATTTGACAACAACAACGTTTTACAATTTGACCCAATTGGAAATCCAAAGTTTACTAAAATATAAACCCAAAAGTTAATAGTTGCTGATTGGGTTTTATACTTCTACAAAATAGATTGTGAATTAACTTCAACATCTGTTAAAATGCATTAATTGGGAAACTTTCATATCCTTTATTTTTTACATTTTTATTCTTGAAAGGATTTATTGAGAGGACAGAAAAGCTTCCACAGTGGAATAAGAATTATTCTTGGAGATACCAGAACATATAACTGCTTCCCCCTATGATCTTAGGAGAAATTGCTATATGTAAGACAGGTATACTAACATTTAACCATGAAACAAAAGTATCACCTTGCCTATATTCTCCATCATTGTGACATCCATTGTGCTAAAATATTCTATAGTGGGCATAGATTCCTTGACCCAATGAGTAATAAATTAGAATGAAATGTCTGCCACTTCCAAATGTTCTTGCAAAAAATGAGAATCCCTGAATTCTACCAGTTAAAGTAAGTTAACATGTGTGAACATAAGTTGTTTGAAATACATAGGTTTTTTTGTTGTTGTTAAAAACAGTTTTATTTTTAATAGAGATAGGGTCTTGCTCTATTGCCCTGGCTGGTTTCAAACTACTGGACTCTAGTCATCCTCCTTGGCCTCCCAAAGTGCTGAGATTAAAGGCCTGAGCCACTGCACCTAGCCTGGAATACCTAAGTTTTTCACAAGGTTATTAGGTAGGTATGTATTCTATTATATTAATAGGTATAGGTCTATTCAGATTACTTGTTTTTCCTTTGTGAGTTTTAGTAGATTGTGTTTTTCAAGGAATTGGTTTAATTTCCATTATCAAATTTGTAAGTATGGAGTTGTCCATAATATTCTTTTATCTTTTTAAATGACTATGGAATCAGATATGCTGGCCCTTGTTTATTTTTTATGTATGTCATTTCTGTCTTCTCTTTTTACTTATTTATCCTGTCTTAATATTTATCAAATTTTGTTTTTTTCAAAGAATGGAGTTTTGTTATTTTTCTGTTGATTTTCTGTTTTCAATTTCATTTGTAGTTTTTTTTCTAATTGACTTAGATTTATTAATTTATTGTTCTTCCTTCTTTAGTGTCCTAAAGTGGAAGATTACATTATTGATTTATATATATATATATATATATATATATATATATATATTTTTGTTGTTGTTGTTGTTGTTGTTGTTGTTTGTTTCTAATATTTGCACTCAGTGCTATAAATTTTAAAGCATTACTTTTACTGCATCCCAGAAAGTTTGATAAAATGTATTTCACTTCCAATATATTTAAAACTAAGTAAAGTTTTAAAAAGCCCTGTTATTTTACTGTATTTGTTCTACAGCATGACAATACGAGTTTCAATTCACAGTGTTGTTAGCAAAAAAAATTAGAAACAATTCAAGTGCCTTTTAAAATCAGGACTAGGTTACATGACCTCATTATAATATACATCTGTATAAAAGTGATGAATAGTATTTATTGATATGAAAACACAGAATTGATTACTAGGACAAAAATATAAGAAAAATGTGTTGCAATGTATAAACCATCTTACAGATGATGCTAATTTAAAACCAGAGGGTGTAAAATGTTTATATACTTTTATAATTGTGGTATCTAGAAAGAGTAAGTAAGGCATTTCAAGTAGATGCAAAATGGCTTGAGATGATAAAAATAGAAGACTGGCCTGGATTTCATTTTATATTTATTTATTTATTTTGTTTGGGGTCAGGGTGAGAATTTGCATTCATTTTGCTCAGACAGGGGCCCAGGCTTTCTTACCACCTTGTCGAGAAATGGGCACAAGGGGAATGGTGAGGGGTGAGGTATAAGATGTGTCAGCAGTCAGGCTTCAGAAAGTGAAATTAGAGATCCCTAGTTCCTGGTGCACTATGAAAGTAGTTTAGGATCATATTATTCCTGTATACTTGTGTGGACAGGAAAAAAACTCTGAATAAAATCAACAACTGTTCCTAAATTCATCTGAAAACTGGTAAAACATGAGAAATACCTGCCCAAAATTGCAGAGATAGATAGGTGGATACTTAGAACCACAACTTATTGAGGTAGAAACCCATGAGCACAAACGTCTGCATGAAGCAGTACATAGGAAAACCAAAAGTATAATTGACAAATTCTTGGAGGCTGAGTGTGAGCAAGTTCAAAAGTAAATAAATAACAGGAGACCCAGTCTTAGGGCATCACCACAGCTTACAAGTTTTGTACCAGAAAGTTTTCCAGGTTCACGGTAACGTTCAACAAAAGATCCCTGTATGCTTCTTTCATGGGGAGGAGAAATGTACCCAGGGCAAAGTTGTCATTTAAAAGTTTGTCCAGATCATTCTGTACTTCTCAACAAAGTGTGTCCTTAAAACAAACTATCTCACTAAAACCTGATTGACTTGGAAAATACTGAACTTCAATACCCTCTACCCTTTCTGTCTCAACTGAGAGGAGGGTAGGGATGGAACTGAAAAGCACTGTCACAGCCAGAGTAACAGGCTCCCAAAAAGGAGGCCAGATCATAGGTCTATAAAATACTTTCCCTTTTGGGGCACTTTACCAATACATCTATAGAACTTCTCTATAATAACAGGTGATTACCGCCAAAATAATTGCATGCCCAAACCTTCAAGAAGTCTACATGATAACCTACATGTCAGATTTGGCAGTTTATTTTAAAAATAAAATAACTCGCCTGGGGAAAGTCTTGTGATTCATAGGGACATCCTGTTCCTGAATAAAGAATCTAATTATAAGTTCTTCACTTTGTTGATGTACTGATTAAGATATGATCTACTGATATTGAAAAGGATGCCAATTTATTTCTGAATCCTGAAGATTTTTCTGATTGTCTTGCACATTGACTTTTTAGCCTGTATGATGCAATCTTTAGCCAATCATTGTAACCTCTGTATTATACTCCAATTTTTTAAAAAGGAGACAACAACCTCTGATATGAGGAGTCCTCCTCCTGTCTTCTAAACTTTTTAATAAAAACCTTCCAACTTGTAGGAGATTCCAGAACACTCTCAACTTGGTTGGTGTGTTTTCCCAGGTCTGTCCTCACATTTGGTTTCCAAAAAACCTTTGCAAATTGTTTTTGTCTCAACACCCTTAATTTTGTTTTTTGGGTATATATAGCAAACTGGATGACCTAGGTAAAATGGATCAGTTGTACAAATATACAACCTACCAAGACTGAATTATGAAGGAATAGAAAATTTGAATAATAAAAAAAATTTCCCCCCAAACCCCAAAATAGATGGCTTTGCAGGTGAAATCTAGCACTCATTCAAAGATTAATGCCAGTCTTCTTCAAAATCTTCCAAAAAATTGCAAAAGAATTTTTTAAAACCTATTTTTTAAGTCCAACATTACCCTGATACTAAATGAACAAAGGCAGTATTTAAAAAAAAAATCACAGATAAATATGCTTTATGGTTAATGATGCCAATATTTTCCAAAAAGCAAATAGTATTGAGCAGCTTATCCAAAATAAGACATGACCAAGTGGAATTTATTCCTGAAATGTAAGAATGATATCATATAGAAAATAAAACAATGTAGTGCCACAACATATTAGAAAATGAAAGAAAAAAATTTTATTAATCTCAAATTTAAAAAATTGATAAATTCAATTTTCCTTTATTATAAAAAAACTCAGCAAATTAGGAAAAGAAAGAAACCACCTCAACATAATAAATTCCATACATGAAAAATTCACAGTGAACATATAAATGGTGAACGACTGAAAACTTTTCCACTAATATCTGGACCTACTTTCACCATTGGTATTCAGCCTGATATTTTAGGATCTAGTCAGAAACCAGGTAAGTAAAAGAAAGAAAATCATCCAACTTGGCATGGAATCAGTACAATTTTCTCTTTGCAGATGAAATCTCATGTAGAAAACACTAAGGTTTAGCCACACATATAAATGTTAGAATTCATGAGTAAATTCAGCAAAATTGTAGGATACAAAATCAGCATGCACATATTGGTTGCCTTATCTATACAACATCAACGAGTGATCTGAAAATAAAGTTTTTAAAACTTTTATTTTTAGATAGCATTTGGAGTTAATGTCAAATTAATTTCTCACAGCAGTGACCAAAATTAACATTTGCACCAGTTCCCTAAGTCCCAGTTCCCTCAGAAGGATAGAAAGTGGGTTAGGTGACTCCA
This sequence comes from Cephalopachus bancanus, assembly GCA_027257055.1. NCBI lineage: Eukaryota > Metazoa > Chordata > Mammalia > Primates > Tarsiidae > Cephalopachus > Cephalopachus bancanus. The sequence continues at coordinate 75,919 of JAPVLO010001391.1, read as the reverse complement.
GCACATGCAGTGAGTTGCTTTACAGGCAATAAACCCGGAGCTTAAGGAACTCAAATCCTTTATATGTGGCAGTAAGCCTGCTGGTATCTACCTGGAGAGAGGCAGGGAGACATTATTATACAGAAAAGTGAAGAAGCCTACCCTTTGCCATAAAGGAGGATACAGTGTCTGTCTTCCAAGGCTGTTGGCTACACAAACATCTCTGAAAAATTTTACTGAGTATATACACACACACACACACACACACACACACACACACACACACACACACACACACACACACTGAGGATTTTTTAATTGCAAAAATTAGAAACTGAGTCTGATCGGTTTTTGCAGAAAAATTTTGTTCACAAAATTTCTGAGAGGAAGAGAGAACCATTTCTTGAGACATACGGCCATGAACAATGTCCAGAATTACAATGTAGAGCTATTTACTGAGTTTTCAAAGAAAGGCTTGAATGAGCAACTGTCATCTTTCAGTGTCTATTTTTTTAAAAAATAGAGATTGTGCATAGATGCTTCTTTGTAGACTTCAGTAATGTTATTCATACTTAAGAGATGTTTTTGGTTGATTTATTAAGTTGACTTTAAAAAAAATTTTGGATTCAAGGGGTGCATGTGCAGGTTTGTTACATAGCTATATTGCCTGATGGTGAGGTTTGGGCTTCTGTTGAGCCCACCATCCAGGTTGTGGGCAGGGTAACCTGTGGGTTGTTTTTCAATCCTTACTCTCCTTTGTAGCGTCCCACTTTAGGAGAGCCCAGTGTTTGCTGTTTCCATCCTTATATTGTGTGTATTCAGTGTTTAGCTCCCACTTATACATGACAACCTGTGGTGGTCAATTTTCTATTTTTGTGATAACTGGCTTAGAATGATGTACTCCAGCTGCATCCATGTTGCTGCAAAAGACATTATTTTGTTCTTTTCTATGGCTTCACAGTATTCCATGGTGTATATATACCTCATCATCTTAACCAGTACACCATTGATGTGCCTCTAGGTTGGTTCCATGTTTTTGCTACTGTGGATAGTACTGTGATAAATATACAAGTGCAGGTGTCTTTTTGGTAGAGTGATTTCCGCTCCTTTGGGTATACTTTGGTGCAAAGTTAGAATATTACTTACAAACACAGCTATACTTTGTGGACCAAATTATGTTCTGTTTTCAGTGTTGGATTTCTGCAAAATATTTTATTATGAAATGAGTAGGAAAAAAGTGTTGGTCATTTCTGAGTCCAAATCATATCTTGGGTCTGTTTTAGTTCTAACATACTATGAAATATTGTACAGTAATAATATGCAAAGTATTGTAGAAAGTAATACTGTTTTTTACCCTTTTTGTAAGTACTATATAAGCAAAATATGTACACTTTGTCCGGTATCAGGAACGAAACAACTGTACATTGAACATAATCCTATTTAGCAAATATATATTCTTAGATTACACTTATAAAATGATTAGGATTTGAATTTTAAGAGTTTTTCTTTCTAAACACATTCTTTCACATTAATTAATTTAGTACTTTGATTTTCTTCCATAAGAAGGTTGAATTTTTTAACAAAATGGTGAATTCAGGCATATCACAGCACTAGTGGTTCTCAGACAAAGTTCTCTACCCCAAGAGAATCTGGACTGGTTAGCCAAGAGCATCTGAATTATTTAGAAGCACTTCAACCTGGGGGGCAGAGGGAGGGAGAGAGGGGTGTGTGAGAGGGAGGAGAAAAAAGAACTCAATTTAGAAATATCTTCATGTTAATGAAGATTGTTTTTAGAAATCTACAAACACATAAAATTTAACTATACTGGTTTTTGAAAATAGATATCAAAAACTCCTAGAGCTCTGACAAACTTCCATAGACCCAAGGGTTCTATGAATACTTGGGGGGTGGGAGGTACAAAAAAATGGTGAATTATTATGCAATGTTTTAGTTAGCATAGAGTCTGAAAAAAAATCAGCACTTTAAAGGGAGAACTATTGTTATACACGTTGTAGGGATTTTTGTTTGTTTTTTGGTTTCTTTTTGTTCATAAAATTTGAAATAAATAAATTTATTTTGGGTTGTTCATTATGTTTTGCCTGAAATATGAATCAAAGTTGGCCCAGAATGTCTGAACTATAAATTCCAGGCTTGCTGTGGTTTACCCTAGAGGAAGGGATTCAAAGGTTTAGGGAGAATAGAATCTTAGAGCATATTTCTCACTTAAGCTTTGCTTACCCAGAAGACAAGTTTTTCACCATAACTGTGAGATTTAAATTTGTAAGAGCCCCAGCATCCTTGGAGGGCATTGTGCTTTCTCTCTTCTGTGTGACAGACCATACAGTGGACCCTGCAGACACTGAGTTTGGAAACCTAAATGCAATGACAGTAATTGGATTGCCAGGGACTAAATTGTGGTCATTCAGACAGCAGAGGCAAAGTGGACATTGTTTACCATAATGGACAGCAGCCGTCACAATATTCTGACTGGCACATAACTGTGGTTTTGACTAGTTGATCATAGTATTCCTAGAAGTAAAGTACATGGAAAGCCTATTACATTTTTATTTCATTTGTATAAGAAGAAAAGTTCCAGGCCAAGTGAACAATCAATTTTTTTTTTTAAATCAGGATTCATTGAGAGATCAGAAAAGCTCCCACAGTGAGAGGAGACCCAAAGGGGTTGCTCCACATTTAAATAATATATAAACAGAGCTATGGACCCTCAGTCAATCCCCAGACTTGAGCCAGTTTATAAAGCCCAAACCCCTTAATGAAGAGAAGGTGCAACTGCCTTGAGGAAGGACCCTGGTACACTACCAAAACTTATACTGCAAACATTTCCTTTGGCTTTCACTAAAGGAACTTACAGTCTTTTTATCCTGGTAACTGTGATAATTAGACCTTTTGGGGACTCTGAAATAATACGAATTCCAGAATACCCAAAATGTGTCTGTGGCCCATCAGTCAGAGTAGTGACTTATGGAAGTCAGGTGATTAATGAAGTTTTATCTTAGATGCATCTCACAGTTTATTAACCTATCCTGTTGTTATTTCCTAGTTTTAGATTCATAATTGGAGTAGACATTCTTAGCAGCTGGCATAATTCCCACATTGGATCCCTAGCCCAATGGAGGGTCATTATGACAGCAAAGGTTAAGTGGCAGCCACAAGAGCAAACTCTACCAAGAAAATAGTAAGTGAAAAACAATATCACAACTCTGGGGCTTATTAGAGACTCAATATTTAACCATGGGCCACCAAGGTACTATGCATCTGAGTCTAATATAAAGTAGGTGTTGTCCCTAACTCGACAAACCATAAAGTTAGGCATACACAGCAGCATTTCATCATTACATGGCAGTAGGATATAATAAACTGTACTTGAGCAGGTCCTGTAGACACAGGTAGGTTCATTATATGAAGAAGTGACCCCAAAACATATGGTCTCCAGATACTGCTACATTTATTACCTTTTCCCCAGACAGCACATATGGCCTCATTGGAAGTCCCTTATGAACAGTAAACAAGGAAAGATAATACCTAGGCCTGCTTTTTAGATGGTTCTGCACAATATGCACATACGACTCAAAAGTGAAGGCTGCAGAGCCATAGCCCTTTTCTGGGACATCTCATCATGATGGAGGTGAAGGAAAATTTTCTCAGTGGGGCAAAATTTTAAGCAATGCATCTCATTGCTAATTTTATTTGGAAGGAACAATGGCCATATGTGCAACTGTATACTATTCCTGAGCTGTGGCCAATGATTTGGCTGGATGTTTAAGAACACATAAGAAACATGATCAAAAAATAACAACAAAGACACTTGGGGAAGAAGTATGTGGAAAGAATTTCATCGGTGGGCAATAAAGGTGAAGACATTTATAGCCCATGTGAATGTTCAGCAAAGGAAGATTTTAATAATCAAGTAGATACAATGACATCTTCTGTGGATACCAGTCAGCTTCTTTCCCAAGTCATCCATGTCATTGACCAATGGGCTCATGAAGAAAGTGGTGGCAGAGATGGAGGTTATGTATGGGCTCAGCCACATGGACTTCCACCCACCAAGAATGGCCTATCTATAGCCAACATAGAGTGCTAATCTCATAGATTAGCATTGAGTCTCCAATGTATTACCATTCACCAGGGAGATCAGCCAGCAATAGGGCAGCAGATTTATTACATTGAACCACTTCCATCATGAAAAGCTCAATATTTTGTTCTTTTTGGAATAGACACAGACTCTGAATATAGATTTGTCTTCCCAGAATGCAGTGCTTCTGCTAAAAGTACTATCCATTGACATATGTAATTCTTTATCTACCAGAATGATAATTCACAAACATTGTGATCAAGGAACTCAATTCACAGCAAATAAAGTGTGGCAATGGGCACATGCTCATGGAATTTATTGGTCTTACCATATTCCCCACCATCCTGAATTAGCTCCTTTGAAAGAATAGCAGAAAGGCCTTCTGAAGAGTCAGCATGAGCTATGTGACAACACTCTGTCAGAGATGTGAAAAAGGTGCTCCAGAAACTGTTCTTCACTGAATTAGCCTTTAATATATGGTGCTGTTTATTCATGTAGGAATCATGAATCCAGAAATCAAGGCGTGGGAATAGGAGTGGCACCAGCCAGTGTTAAACCTAGTGACCCATTAGCAAAAATTGTGCTTCATGACCCTACAACTTTACAATCTGCTGGCCTACATGTCTTAGTGACAAAAGTAGAAATACTTCTATCAGGAGATAAACAATGACTCAATTGAACTGGAAGTTAAGATTGCCACCCAGACATTTGGGCTTCTCAAACCTCCCAGTCAACAGGCTAAGAAGGAAGTTACTCTGCTGGCTGGGGTGACTGATTCTTACAACCACGGGAAAATTGGACTGCTTTTCCCTAATGATGGTGAAGAAGAGCATGTCTGGAATACGTAAGAACCTCTACAGTGACTCCTGGTATTACCATGACATTTTACTGATTTTAATAGAAAGCTACAATGCAGTCCAGGCAAGACTGCCAGTAACCCAGGTTGTCAATAATGAAGGTTTGGGTCACTCCAGTAGGTAAAGAGCCACAAACAGGTGAGATGGTTGCTGAAGGCAAAGGTAATACAGAATCAAGAGTGGATGAAGTTAATTATAAATATCAGCTACAAACGTGGCCAGTTACAGAAATGAGGACTACATCATAATTATTCCTTGTTATGAATATATTTGTATGTATGTATACTTTATACAGTATAGTATCATATATATCACAAACATACAAAAACATACTAACCCTTTTCCCAGAAGAGGATGCAAAGTCCTTAGATAATCTTAACTCCTTGTAACTTGAATAGTATTATATAAAGTCAACAGTATTTAAATAGTGTAATTTAAAGTCAATATATCTCATGTTATGGGATAAGTTTTTTTTTTTTTCTCTTTTTGCCTTTTGAAATTATTGTGAGTGGAATTGCTTCTTCATGTCATATTGAGATTGTTCATTGCTATGATATAGAAATTCTATTTTTTATACTGATCTTGAATTGAACTCATTTATTCTAGTTAGTTTTAGTGAATTTCCTAGAAATTTTGATATACAGGATGTCACCTGTATTGGCTTCCAGTACTCATCTGGAGGTAACTAACTTCTTTTTGTTTCATGACATCCTATGCTAAAACCTTAGTAAAATGTTGAACAAAAGTGATTAAAAACTAATATTCTTGTCTTGTTTCCAAACTAACATTCCCAAAACTGGGTTTTCACCATTATACATGAAAGCTATGGTTTTTCATGAATGTCCTTTCATAGGTCTAGGAAGTTTCTTTGTATTCCTAGTATGCTTTGGGTTTGAATTGGGAATGAATGAATATGGATTTGTCAAATGTCCTTCTGTGTTTAACAAAATAATCTCTTTTTTTGTATTTTATTGTTTTATGATACTGTATTACATTTATTGATTTTTTAATGTTAAACCAAAGGTACATTGATGAGACAACTCCTCTTGGTGATAGTGTCCAATAATTTTTATATATTGCTTCATTCAGTTTGTTAATATGGTATGGATTTCTTCTATATTTTTAAAGGATAATGGTCTGTTGTTTTGTTTTCTTATCATAATTTTGCCTGGCTTTGTTGTCTGGGCAATACTGGCTTCATGGAATGAATTGGTAAGTTTCTCCTATTTTTCTAATATTTTTGGAAGCAAACTTGAAGAACTGGTCTTAAGTTTTAATTAAATATTCAGTATAATTTGCCAGTGAAGCTATTTGTGTCTGGGACTTTCTTTATGAGAAGATATTAAATTAATCTCTCGTTTTCCATTGTTATAGGTCTATTCATATATTCTATTTCTTTTTGTGCAGATTTTCTAAGTATTTTTAATTTGTAGCATTCTGTGTTCCTAGATTTTTATAGCAGTTGAAACAAAAGTAAAAGGAAGAATAATATGGGAAAATAAAGATTTTTGGCAATCCATGTTTCCCTAATGTACTCTGTTAAAGGAAAGGAGAGATTACTGTACCTCCTGTACTTAATACTTATATTTGCTTCACAAGGTGAATGGGGTACATAATATAAAGTAAATTAGGAAACTGAAAATTGTAGCCAAAATAAAAGTTTTAGCCTACCTCTCTTTTAATAAATATGTAGACTGGACAGAAATAGAAATTTGAATAAAAACAAATACAGAATGGCACAGTAAATAAAGAATGGTATAAAGAGATAAAAACATGATGAGCTAGAGTGGTTAATACTTAGAATATATGATGGAGGGGAGTCACTAAGGGTACCTGATCCTAAACCAGAGTAAGTGAGGATGTTGGGAGGCCCAAACTTCACCTGTATGAAGACCACATGAGTACCTAAACCTGACTTGTACACCACATCTTTAAAATAAAATAAAGATTAAAAAATGATATTTTAGATACTATTTTAAGCCATATATTTGTATAGATTTAGTGATATGTTTAATGCATAACTCAAAGTTTAATGTAAATAGGAAATTAATACCCTTAAGTAATATTAGATGACATTAAAAGCATAGAAATACACAGTTCTGGTATAAAACATAAATGAACATAAAAAGTCTTAACCACATTAATAACCTTAACTAGTTAATGAGGCAGACAAACAGACATCTTTTTGAGCACTAAAAAGGGAATGAAAATAATTTTTTAACACCAAAGAAAATTATTAAAAGTTTTATGAATTTCGTGAAAGCAGAAATCCTACAGGTAATATTTTCTAAGTCATATGAAATGACAGTAGAAGTCATCAAAGTGTTATCAACCAAAAAAAAAAAGTGTAACCCATAAGTGATATCTAACCACATGCCAACTTCCTTTAAGATTATTTAAAATAACTATTGAAGTAAATAGAAAATTCAAACTGAGATTACTTTTACAACAGTACAAAGTACTGCTACAGTAGAAGCATTTTGATAGAAGCCATGAGACCTAAATTTACATAATTCTATCAATATTATCTTAATACAAACAGTAATTCTGGACCCTGAGTGGTGGTTTAGCCTGTAATCCCAGCATTTTGGGAGGCTGAGGAGAGAGGATTGCCTGAGTCTGAGATTTTGAGACCAGCCTGGGCAACTTTGTGAGACATCATCTCTACAATAAATCAAAAAATAAGCCGGCATGGTAGTGCATACCTGTAGAACCAGTTACTTGAAGGCTGAAGTCGAAGTATCACCTGAGCCCAGCAGGTCAAGGCTGCGGTGGTTGTGAGTGTGCTGCTGCACTACAGCCTGGGTGACAGAGAAGACTCCAACTCAAAAAACAAAAGACAAAAAACAAAGCAAAACAAAAAACAGTAATTCTGGCAATAAACAGGCAGTATTCCTTAATGTGGAGGATTATAACTTGAAAATTTGTGTAAAATGTAAGTATACATTTAAGTATTAAGAAAAAATTATACTCCACAAATGTCATCATATGGTAGATATTCACAGTGATGAAAAAATTGAGATTTTTTTGTGAGACACTATTCTTTTACAAAATATCAATGTGATATATTTTACTCATATATACAATGTGAATACCTGATGTTTTAGAACAAAAACATATTTACAAATCTCATTTGATGCAGACATCTAAAAAGACTCAGAAGTTAAAATAATTTATAAAATTTATAAAAACTTTTTTTGGTTGATAACATTTTGATGGCTTCTATTGTCATTTCATATGACTTAGAAAATATTGCCTGTAGGATTTCTGCTTTCATGAAATTAATAAAACTTTTAATAATTTTCTTTGGTGTTAAAAAATTATTTTCATCCCCTTTTTAGTGCTCAATAAGATGTCTGTCTGCCTCATTAACTAGTTAGCCCAGCAAAGCTAACAGAAAAATATAGGAACTTCATGGGACCGGAAACAAATTAAAGGAGAATCCATAGGAATAATCAAACTGAGAAGCCAGTGCTCCCTGAAAGTACTAAATGATTACATAAACCTCAAGGCTTTGGATATTGCCCAACTTTCCTTCTTGAAATAAATAAAGCTGACTGGAGTTATCCCCAATGCAAAATTACCCAAATGTGAAAATAAAATTATTTTCAAATTGTAATTTCTTGTGTGCTATGCAAAAGGAACAACGTTGCTCATGCAGGAAGAACCCATCCAACACTCATCTGATCACTTTTGCTGGTGCTCAGCACAGGGCCGTCCCTAGTTGTCCACCAACACTGCTGATGTGGCTCTGCATTCTCATGGGCAAGAAAGGGAAATACCAGAGCTCCCAGTTAGCCAGGGCCCCTGTACTTCTTCTGGAACATGAAGAACGCCCACAAAGGAAGAAAAATGTCATCCCAACCCCACCTGATCACTGTGGTGGAGAAGTACCAGTCAGTCTCTCCCTCTAGTCACCATCTTCACTGCCTTATTTGACGCTCCCTTAGGCAGACCAGAGGAGAAAGGTTACCTATGCAGCTCCAAGCCAGTATCAAATCCTCCATCTCTGCCACTTGTGGGTCAGAAAGGGAATGGAGAGACAAGACTTTTGCATGCCCACAGGTCCCACACCCAGACACATATCTCCTGGCTCTCTAAAGGTAGGACCTTCTGACACCATGTAACTACCTCACTCTACCTAAATATCACAGTTGTAAATCATCACTCCCTTGAGTTCATAGCCTCAAAAGGTCTCCCTTTAAATGGAGTTATCACTGGTCTCCCTTTAAATGAAGTTATCACTGCCTCTACCCCTGCAGCTCATGGGTCAGGGAGAGAATGAGGAATCCAGATAGTAAAAGAAGCCAATCGACCATATACAACACACACCAGACACATACATAAGGAAAATTTTTTTTAAAAAATATTTTTTATTATGATGTTGTGGGGTACAACATCATAATACCAAACAAGGGTTTGGTATAGAATTACGTTCCATTCAGGCATCTTGTTGATAAGAGGTGTTTCCCCGTCCCCAGACAGATATTTGCTACTGTTAATCCCATCTCCTCCCCACCCCCATAGTTTTCCAGTGCCGTCAGTCATTTTCTTATAGTATTACATTGGATGTTCAAGGTCCATTATATGAGTGAGAACATGTGATACTTGGATCTTTGTTTCTGTGAGAGGTCACTCAGTATTATAGACTCTAGTTCCATCCAGGTTGCAAAATTCATGATTTTGTTCTTTTTTTTTTTCTCATTTCATTTTTTATTGCAAAGTCCAATTTCATGGCACAATGTTACAATCAAACTCTTGCTATTTCATTTTCTGAATTTAGAAGAATAGTTTTCTTTTGTGAGAACACTTGCAAATTTGCCTTCATAAACTAAGTACATTGACTAACAAGAACAAATTGTCAAAAATTTAAAACACAAAAAAATCAGTTAAGATGCTTAAGAGAGTCCTTTTCATTTAGTGTAAATCCAAAGTTATGAAAATGCCTTTTGTATTATATATGTATGGCATATAGAAAATTAAGAATTTCTTTAGTTTGAAGAAGTGAATCAGTGTTATAATGGAAACATTTTTTAAAATTTTATCTTTGGAAAATAATTCAGAATTGCATGCAGAAAATTATATACTTAATTGTTTGAATTGCATACTAAAGATCAGTTTATAGATATTCTAAAAAATATTTTTGGCCAGGCGTGGTGGCTTATACCAGTAATTTTAGCACTTTGGGAGGCAGAGGCGAGAGAATTGGGGTTTGGGACCAGCCTGGCCAAATTGGCAAGACCTCATGTCTACAATAAATCAAAAAATTAGGTGGGCAAGGTGGCATGTGTCTATAGTTCCAGCTACTTGGAAGGCTAAGGCGGAAGAATCACCTGAGCCCAGCAGATCAAGGCTGTAGTAACCCGGAGTATGCCACTGCACTCCAGCCAGGGTGACAAAGTGAGATTCTGACTCTGGAGGAAAAAAAAAAAAGAATTTTAGAAAAATAGTCTAAAATCAACTTGGTTAACACAATGTTATCAACTAATTTTACTTTACTAATAAGAATCTGAATTTTTAAGAAATTGACAAGATTTAAGGGCACCATTTGAAATAATTCAGTATTTTATGTATAGCATTCTATTTCCAGACACATCGGCTTTCTTATGTCCAAAGGATTGGGAAACTACCAACCAGCACAGCACCCAAAAGGTTTAAAACAACAACATATACAACCCCTGAGTGTAGTTTTCCACAGCTTTATATTAACAAGCACTAATGATACCAAACAGGTATATTATAGAAAGAAAACACCAGGTTTAATACCTTATAAAATATGTACAGAACTTGAACATTCCTGTAAGATACAATTCAAGTCACAAATTATAAATGTAATTGGATATTCTGATATAATGAAAAGGTCTAGTTGGTTAAAAAAATGCATGTAAACCATAAAAGATAAAAATACACAAATTCTAACTACTAGGTTTAAATTTTGATTTAAAAAGTAAATATATATTTACAGTCTTTAAATTTCACATATTTGTTATTTTTACATGATCTTTATTATCAGGGTAACATAAAACAAGAAAAACCTCTTTTAACCATTTATATAATAGAAAAAAAAATCAATAGGCAGGCTGGTAGAATACAGTATACATAGTCGCTAAAATATAAAAGGCCATTCTTATTAATGGAGTCAGAAAACAGACTTAACCAAAACTGGGTACCAGGACACAGTCAGTTTCAATTCAGAGACTTTACTATGGAGACCTAGTTTCTTTATCTGAAAAGAATTGATCATAAATAACAGTTACCTGAAGGGCTGTTGGAAGAGATCACCTATGCTCATGAACACAGGTAGGTATTAAGACATCATTGTCTCAGTGTGAAGTTAACCGCACTATACACACCAGGATCTTTAAAGTTTAAAAATCTCAATTGCTATTTCGTTAATACAAGGACCAGTGTTTAAAGCTTAAATCCTTACTTGGAGTGCTCAGTCCAGTTGATTATCAAAAGCTATCTATAAATACTTCAATACTGATGACATTAAAGCTATCAACACTTTGTAATGATCACAAAGGTTTGGCTTCCCAGGCTATGGTCCAAAGTCATGTGCCTTCTGAGAAGACTGCAGAGACATCAGACAGATATTTCTGAACTTCTCAAAACAATGCAAAATCTGTCTTCTATGTTTTCCGTCTATCATAGTCTCCAACCATCTTCTTGATGTGTGACAATTTGCTCTTTAACTGCTTGCAGTAATTCCTTTTGCTTTTGTAATCTGCAGATCCCTTTACTTGCTTCAGTCTATTGTATTCATCAGCAGCAGCCATGTACTTTTCACTGTCTTCTCGATAGTCATCCAGTTCTTTATCTAGACGGGACAGTTCTTTAGTGATCTCATCAAGTTCTACTTGTAAACTCTTGTATTCCTGCAGACCCGTGTCAAAATTTCTCTTGTAGAGTTGCCGTTGTTGATCTGAAGTGATAGGTGGATATTCCCTGACCCAGTCGTCCTCCAGCTCATCGCAAGACTTGCCGCCAGTCGTGTAGTCTGTTTCGTAGTGGTCTTGCTCCATTCTCTTGGACTTTCCAGCTCTTCCCTTCACAGGCGCCCGCTTGGAAGGCATCTCAAAGTTACCACTGTAGTGAGGTTGCCTGAAGTCGTCCGCAGGGGACATCACTGGAAGCTCCCGAAGCACTTCTGGCACCGGGGTGGATTTATAGGAAGACTGGGTACGACCACTTGTCATTCACTTTGCCATTGGAGGAGTAAGCCATGGGACTGTCAACCCTCTCCACATTGTCAGATGGGGGTAGAGGCATGTCTTGTGTGCCTGCAGACACATTTTTAACCCACTCCTCGACATTGGGAGGTTGCTCATCATAAATGCGTTCCTTGTCCCACACAATATTGGACTTGTCATACTGGTCCATCTTTCTTCGTGTTCTCACAGCAAAGAAAATTATTAAAGCAAAAGCCACGATAACCATGAACCCCAGTACAATGGCAATGGCCTCCTGAGGATCCACCACTCAGTAGTGGTATAAATACTGATCCACGTAGAGTCCAGTAGCAGCAGGTGTGTAGAACTGGTGGCAGAGGGCATAGATTTGTGAACCATACATAGATCCAGAAGCCTGGGCCGTTGAGTTGACTCCCATTATATAGACAATCGTGGCAATGAACACCATGACGCCCAGGATAGCACTCACGATGATCACAGTCAAGTAATATCTCCTGGTCCTGGACATTTCAGATCTTATGACACTGGTAACAAAGATCACCAGTGCGACAATGAAACAAAAGGTGGCCATGGCCAGCAGGAAGCCCTTGGCCGCCCTTGGATCCGTATAGCCTGTTCCATAGCCATACCCGTAGCCATAACCATAGCCGTAGCTGATTCCGTAGCTCCCAAAGCCACTTCCTCCGTAAGGGAAGCCCAGACCCCCTCCCAGCAAGCCAGTTCCATAGCCTCTGTCCCAGGCAAGCGTGGAGGCCACACAGGCAAAGATGGCAATGCACATCATGATAATGAGCATAGACAGAATCTGAATCACTCCTGGAGGGGAGGTTCATTTGTAGTAGTGAAGAATGTCGTCTTCTGGGTAAAAAGAATACGCCAGCTGGGAGAGCATGGGTTGAACTTGCATCTCCCCACCATACATGTCATTGCTTGGTGCATAATTATTCGGTTTGAATTCGTCAGGTCTGTAAGGAGGTGGACTTTCAAAAGGCCTTGAAGACATGGCTGATGTCAATGGTCACCTGATCCTCAGGACGAGCAATGACTGGAAGCTCCCAAGACAAGCCAACCTACGGGCGCACCTGCCGCTGCTTGCCCTGCCGCACGCCGCCCGCGACTGGGCTGGGGACTCAACCCCCGAATTTTGTTCTTTTTTATGGCTGTGTAGTATTCCATCACGTATATGTACCACATTTTTAAAATCCAGTCCTCTTTTTATGGGCAGCATGGTTGCTTCCAGGTTCTTGCTATTGTGAACAATGCTGCGATAAACATACGTGTGCAGGTATCTTTTTTACAGAGTGATTTGAGTTATTTCAGGGTATATTCCCAGTAGGGGGATTGCAGGGTCATATGGGAGGTTGATGTTTAGGGCTTTTAGGATTCATCACACTGCTTTCCACAGAGGTTGCACTAGTTTACACTCCCACCAATAGTGTAGAAATGTTCCCTTTTCGCCACACCCTCTCCAGCAGCTGTTATTTTTTGAGTTGTTGATGATTGCCATTCTGACTGGGGTTAGGTGGTATCTCAGTGTGGTTTTGATTCGCATCTCCCTGATGATTAGTGAGGTTGAACATTTCTTCATGTGACTGTTGGCTGCTCAGATGTCTTCCTTTGTGAAGTGTCTGTTCATATCTTTTGCCCATTTTATAATGGGATTGTTTGTTTTTTTCTTTTCAGCACGTTTGAGTTCCTTGTAGATCCAAGATGTCAAGCCTTTGTTAGACCTGGTGTTGGCAAATACTTTTTCCCAGTCTGTAGGCTGTCTTTGTGCTCTCTTGATGATTTCTTTGGCTTTGCAGAAGCTTGTCAGTTTAATGAGGTCCTACTTGCCTATCTTCTCTCTTATGACCTGAGAGTTTCGAGTTTTGTTCAGGAATTGGATGCCAGTTCTGATTTCCATGAGGGAATTTCCTTCATTTTCTAAGGTTCTTATTGTTTGAGGTTTTACATTTAGGTCTCTGATCCATTTGGAGTTAACCTTTGTGCATGGGGATAGATAGGGGTCCTGTTTCAATCTTCTGCATGTGGTCAGCCAGTTTTTCCAGCATAAGGAAAAATTTACTGAATAGGTTCTCCTCTCCCCAGTGTTAGGTGGTGGAGGCTTTGTTGAAGATGAGTTGGTTGAGAAATTGAGGTTTTGCTTCTGGAATCTCAATTCTATTCCAGTGATCTATTTGCCTGTTCCTATACCAATACCAAGCTGTTTTGATGATTGTAGCTTTATAGTAAAGTTTGAAGTCTGGTAATGTGATACCACCTGCTTTGCTTTTTTTGATGAGGACTGTTCTGGCTATTCTTGGACGTTTGTGTTTCCATATGAATTCCTGTGTTGTTTTTTCTAGGTCTGAGAAGAATGTTGCTGGTAATTTGATGGGTATTGAATTGAATTTGTAGATTGCCTTAGGTAAGATGGACATCTTCATAATGTTGTTTCTTCCAATCCATGAGCATGGGATATTTTTCCACTTGTTTGTGTCATCTTTGATTTATTTGAGCAGTGCTTTGTAGTTTTCATTGTAAAGGTCTTTCACGTCTCTGGTTAGGAAGATGCCAAGGTATTTCATTGTTTTTGTGGTTATTGTGAATGGAATTGTGTTTTTTATTTGGGTTTCTGTTTGTTTATTATTGGTGTAGAGAAATGCGATTGTCTTTTGTACATTTATTTTGTATCCTGAGACTTTGCCAAAGGCCTTTATCAGTGTAAGGAGGTTTTGACAGATTCTCTTGGGTTTTCAAGGTACACAATCATATCATCTGCAAAGAGAGATAATTTGACTTCCTCTTTTCCTACTTGGATCCCCCTGATTGCATTCTCTTCTTTGATTGCTCGAGCCAGGCCTTCCAATACTATGTTGAACAGGAGAGGTGAGAGAGGGCATCCTTATCTTGTTCCAGTTTTCAGGGAAAGTGGTTCCAATTTTTGTCCATTTAGGAGTATGCTGGCTGTGGGTTTCTCATAGATGGCTTTTACTATTTTGAGGTATGTTACCCGTATTCCTGGATGTTTGAGGGTTTTTATCAAGAAGCGGTGCAGGATTTTATCAAAAGCTTTTTCTGCATCTAATGATATAATCATGTGGTTTTTGTTTTGACATCTGTTGATGTATTTAATTACATGTATGGTTTTACGGATGTTGAACCAGCCTTGCATTCTCAGGAATGAAGCCTACTTGGTCATGATGGTTGATTTTTGAGATGTATTGCTGAATTCAGTTTGCTAGGATCTTGTTGAGAATTTTAGCATCTATGTTCATCAAGGATATTGGCCTTCTCTTTCTTTGTTGGTCTTTACCTTGCTTGGGTATCAATGTGATGTTAGCTTCGTAAAATGATTTGGGGAGAGTTCCATCTTTTTCAATCGCCTGGTATACCTTCAGTAGGATTGGTATCAGCTCCTCCTTAAATGTCTTGTAGAATTCTGCTGGAAAGCCATCTGAACCAGGGCTTTTTTTTTGTAGGTAGTTTTCTTATTATGTAATTGATTTCCTTGATTGTTATTGGTCTATTTAGGGTCTCAATTTCTTCTTGTTCCAACCTAGGTAGGTTGTGTGATATCAGAAAGTCCTCCATTTCCTTAAGGTTTTCAAGTTTGTTTCCATACAAGTGTATGTAGTAGTCTCTAATGATCTTTTGTATTTCTTCAGGGTCAGTTGTGACTTCATCTTTAGTGTTTCTGCTTGTGCTTATTTGGTTTTTTTCTCATTTTTTCTTGGTCAGTCTAGCTAGGGGACCATTGATCTTTTCTATCCTTTCGAAGAATGAGCTTTTTGTTTCATTGATTTTTTGTATTATCTTTTTGTCTTCTATGTCCTGGATTTGGGCTTTTATTTTGGTGATCTGGATTCTTCTGCTGAAATTAGGGTTTTTGTGGTCTTATTTTTCCAGCTTCCTTAGGTGGCTTGTTAGACTGTTAGTTTGTGTTCTTTCCATTTTCTTCATGTGTGTTTGTAGGGATATAAATTCCCTTCTTACTACAGCTTTCAAGGCGTCACAGAGATTTTGGTAAGATGTTTCTCCATTTTCATTTGTTTCCAGTTATCTTTTGATCTCTTTTTTGATTTCATCATTGACCCAGGATTTGTTTAGCATCATGCTGTTTAGTGTCCATGTCTTTGTGGGTTTTGGGGGGACCTTGTTGGTGTCAATGTTTATTTTTATTCCACTGTGGTCCGAGAAGGTGCATGGTAGAATTTCGGTCCTTTTAAATTTGCTTATGCTTGATTTATGTCCAATTATGTGGTCGATCTTAGAATATGTTCCATGCGGTGATGAGTAGAATGTATATTCTGTGGCCTTTGGATGGAGTGTTCTGTAGGTATCAATTAAGTTCATTTGATCCAGAGTTATATTGAGATTCTGGATCTCCTTGCTGATTTTTTGTCCTGATGATCTGTCTAGGGTTGTGAGTGGGGTATTAAAGTCCCCAGTTATGATGGTGTTAGAGTCAATATCTTTCTTTAGTTTTCCTAGAAGTTGCTTTATGAAAGTTGGTGCACCTATGTTGGGTGCATATATGTTTAAGATAGATATTTCTTGTTGATGGAGTGAACATTTTATCATTATGTATTGGCCCTCTGTATCTTTTTTAATTTTTGATAGCTTAAATGGTATTTTGTCTGAAATTAGGATTGTGACTCCTCCTTCCTTTTGTGTTCCATTCACCTAAAAATTTGTTTCCCATCCTCTTACTTTGAGCCTGTGTATGTCCTTTCTAGTGAGATGTGTCTCTTGAAGGCAGTATATTGTTGCCTGGTGATATTTTATCCATTTCACCATTCTATGTCTTTTCAGTGGTGTGTTTAGTCCATTCACATTCAGGCTAATTATTGAAATATGAGAATTCATCCCTATCATAGAGTTCTTATAGAGTTTTTGTACTTCCACTTGGTTTTTTTTTTTTGGTCTTTCTTTTGGTTTTGGGGTTAGTTCATGTATACTTTATTCTTTTCCCTGTACTCTTGTGAAGAACGTTGTTCTGTTTTCCTTTTCTTCTGTGTTTAGTACTTTCTTAAGTGTTTCATGTAGAGATGGTTTGGTGGCAGCATAAGTTCTTAGGGATTGGATATCTGGGAAAGATTTTAATTCTCCCTCACTGATGAAGCTTAGCTTGGCTGGGTAGGTTATTCTTGGTTGAAATTGTTTATCTTTTAGGACTTTGAAGATTGGGCTCCAAGCTCTCCTAGCCTGCAGGGTTTCTGTAGATAAATCTGCTGCCATTCTGATTGGTCTTCCATGGTAGGTGATCTGGCCTTTTTCTCTTGCTGCCTTTAGGGTTTTTTCTTTTATGCCTACTTTGTTTAGGTGACTTATTATGTGTCTAGGAGTTGGTCTTCTCATTTGTTGTCTTGCAGGGGTTCTCTGAAGCTCTTGTGTTTGAATTTTTGCATCACTGATTAGATAAGGGAAGTTTTCTTGAATGATCTCATGGAAAGTTTGTTCTAGTGTGGTCTCTGTCTCTCTTTCTGCCTCAGGAATGTCAATTCCTCTTAGGTTTAGTCTCTTGAAGGAATTGCTCATCTCTTGAAGGTTTTGTTCTGTCTTTCGAGCTTATTTTCTGTGTTTCTAAAAGTTTGGGTTATTTCTATATTTTGGTCCTCAAGCTCTGAGATTCTTTCTTCTGCTTGCGTAATTCTGCTTTCCATGCTTATCAGTTTGTTATTTATTTCATTCATTGTATTCTTTATTACTGTTATCTCAGTTATCAGCTCCTTTCTAGTTTCTTCTTGTGTCTCCTCAATGCTTTTTAATCTCTCCATTATTATCTTGATATCTATGTTTGTAGTTTGAGACCCTTCATTCTGGGGGCTCTTCATTGTTTGCATTCCAAAGTCAGTTTTCTCAGTGTCTGCCCTCCCGGGGGTCAGGGAGAGACCCATACTCTTCTTTTGGTTTTTCTTCATTTGTGTAGATTTTTCTGTCTCTACCCCTTTTCCTCCCCTTCTTTAATTCCGTTTTTGAGGGAAGGTGGGGTTGCTTTTATTTCTCTTCTGCAATATCCTGTTCTTCCTTATGAGGGTCTTCTGGCTTTGTTCACTTTTCAGGTTTGAGCATAGGCTGCAATCTGTACTTTTTGCAGTTTTCAGGTTTATTTGAGAGGGAAGCTATGGTTCAGAATGCTGATTTTAGCATCCCCGAACAGGTGTATGAGCACACTGGAACCTATTTACCTCTGCCTTACAATCTGTCCATTCAGTAGTATGTAGTCTTGGTCCCTAGATTACAAAGGGGGGTATAAAAGAGGAAAATAATGGAGGAAGGGGAGGTCAATAGGGGGTTAGGAAGAGAGAAAAGCGAGAGGAAAAACAGATATACATACCAACTATCAGGTGAGAAAGAGACACAAGGCCGGGAAGAAGTGAAGAAAGACACGTAAGATAGATTCCCTAAAGAGTACTGATAGCTACACAGAGACAGGCCAATAAAATCAAGAAGCAGTGTAAGTCAGAAGGTAAACAACAAACATGATCAAAACCAACAGTTACAATGATAAAATCATAAGTCAAAATAGGCGATCAGACTAAAGTCACTTCTCTGATCTCTGATTCTGGCTTCTCCCCTTTGTTTTTCATTGCAGTGTGGGGGTGGGGCTTTGTCTCCTGTTTCCCGCCATTGCCTTAGGAACTGAGGTAAAGTTTGTTGATAGGTGGGCGGGGCAATGGAAGTCTCTACCTGGAGAATGGTGAGGCAGTTTATGTAGATCTGTTTTTCTCCACTTGTCTGGGTCTCCCAGCTTGGGGTCTCACACTGAGTGCCTCAGCCAGGGTGGGCCCAGAGTTCCAGAGCTCCAAAGCTCCCAAGGGCAGGCGATGAGCAGTAAGAGTGGCCCTGGGCCCCCCACAGGGTACTTCAGCCAGGAATGGGACCAGTGTCTCTGAGGGGCGGGTGCCCAGAGACTCCCTGAGTGACCGGCGGCTTGGTGCCGGGTGCCGGGCTGGAGACGATGTAACCTGGGAGGGGGCTGGGACCCAAGACTTCCATGCATGCAGTGGAACAGCAGCAGCAGGGGGCCGCAATATCTGGCCCTGTGTGGGACCGAAGATCTCTGGATCTCTCACCAGCGTGGCTAGTGGTGCGCTGGGGGGTGAGGGAAGAAAGGTAAGAGTCTTTTGGGGAACTCATTCAGAGAATTTCACTAGTTCACCTATGTCGTCGCCATCTTGTTCCCGTCTCCTCCAGGAAAAATTTTTAAAAATAAAATAAAATAATGCAAAGCCTTACCCCGATAATAGCAACTTCAGCTAATAAAACAATACAATAAAAAGAGAAGAATCTGCCTCCAAGATGAGGAGGAATCAGCAAATGACCACCAGCCAAATATCAAAAGCCAAATGGTTCAACACCCAAAAAAGATCCTACTAGTTCCCAAGCAATGAATCCTCACCAGAATGATCTGTCCCTGATAACAGACATAGAATTCAGAATATGGGTGGCAAAGAGATGGAGTGAAAGAGAATGGACACCCAAATAGAAAAGGCCACAAAAACAGTACAGGAAGTGAAGGCTGACTTGGCCATCCCAAGAAAAAATTATACTGATCTCCTGAAAATAAAGAATATGCTCCATGCATTTTAAACCCAATTGCAAACCTTAATAACCGACTTGACCAGGCAGAGAAAAGAATTTCAGAGTGTGACAATGGTTATTTTAGTTAACGCAGTTTGACCGAAATAAGGAAAAAAAGAATAATAAAAAATGAAAAAGCCTATGAGGGGTTTGGAATTATGGAAAAATACCAAATTTATGACTGATTGGCATTTCTGAGGGAGAATGGGGAAAGTGAGAACAACCTGGAACAAACATTTCAAGCTATTATCCAAGAAAACTATGTCTTGCTAGAGAGGCTGCCATGCAGATGTAAGAAACTCAGAGACTCCTATGAGATACTGTATGAGATGACTGTCTCCAATGCACATAATCATTAGACTGTCCAAGTTCAGCATTAAAGAAAAAATCTTAATGACAGCAAGAGAGAAGGGACAGACCAAGGGAGACCCATCAGAATTGCAGCACACCTCTCAGCAGAAACCTTATAAGCCAGAAGGGATTAGGGACCCATTAACATTCTTAAACAAAAGTAATACTAGCCAAGAGTTTCTTATCCCACCAAACTAAACTTTGTAAATGAAGGAGAATTAAACTTTTTCCAAGACAAGCAATTCCTAAAGTAATATGCCACCTTCAGACCAGTCCTTCAAGAGATACTTAAGAGAATTTTTGACATAGAAGTGAAAGAATGATACCACCTGTCACAAAAGAACATGCAAGCACAAAAATTACAGACCACACAAATCAACCACAACGGCTAGAACACAAAACACCTTCTTGACAACAATATGACAGGAACAACCCTTACATATCCATAACTAACTTCAACATTAACAGACTGCAGGTGCCACTTGAAAGTCACTAAGTGGGAAATTGGATAACACACATGATTCATTCTTCTGCTGCCTTCAGGAAAGCCATCTGACTTCAAATGCTATCTGTAGGTGTAAGGTAAAGGAGTGTAGAAAGATCTTCCATGGAAATAGAAAATAAAAAAGATGAGTCACTATTCTTCTATCAGAGAAAGTAGGTTTTAAATGAACAAAAGGTAAAAAGGACAATGAAGGGCACATCATGATAAAGGACTCAATTTTTTTTGAGTTGGAGTCTCACTGTCGCCCAGACCGGAGTGCAGTCGCCGCTCCCGGCCACCGCAGCCTCGACCTGCAGGGCTCCAGCAATCCTTCCGAGTAGTCAGAATTACAGGCACGTGCTAACATGCCCCATGATTTTTTGATTTATTGTAGAGATGAGGTCTCGCTGCCCAGGCGGGTCACGAACCCGCGGGCTCAGGTAATCCACTCACCTCAGCCTCCCAAAGGCATGGGATTACAGGCTGAGCCACCGAGCCTGGCTAAGGACTCAATTTATCAACAAGAAAGATCCATCTTGAATGTTTACACATCCAGCACAGGAGCATCCAGATTTATAAAACAGTTGCTATTTAACCTAAGAGAGGTCACAGACAGCTATACAATAATAGTGGGAGACTTTAACACCCCATTAACAGTTTTAGATCACAAAGACATAAATCTAACAAAGAAAGTCAGGGCCTAAATTTGAAACTTGACCAATTAGATCTAATTGGCATCTACAGAACACTCCACCCAACAATGATAGAATATACATTATTTTCATCTGCATATGAAACATACTCTAAGGTCAACATACTCTAAGGTATACTTGTACACTTGGCCATAAATCAAGTTTGAAAAAATTCCAAAATGATGAAATCATACCAAATGTCTTCTCAGACCATAGAGGAATAAAAATAAATATCAACACCAACAGGAACCCTCAGAAACACACAAACGCATGGAAATTAAGCAACATTATCCTGAATGATTTTTGACTTAATACACAAATAAAAGTATTCCCCAAAACAAATGAAAATAAAGACACATATACCAAAATATCTAGAATATCATTACAGTGGTGCTGAGAGGGAATTATTTAGCATTACATGTCCACATCAAGAAATGGAGAAATTTCAAGTAAACAATATAACCTTACACCTAGTGGAATAGGAAAAACAAGAACAATCTAATCCTATTCAGAGCAAAAATAAACAAAATTGAGACCCTTCTCCCCCCAAAATACAAAGTATTAATAAGTTGAAAAACCAGTTTTTTGAAAGGATTAGTGTGGTTGACAAATTCCTGGTCAAGTTAATGTGAGAGAGAGTGAAAGAGAGAGAGGGGGAGAAAGGAAATTGAAAGAAACACAATCAGTAAGGAAAAAAGCAATGCTACAACTGACCCTGAAGAAATATAGAATTTTATCAGAGATTATTACAAACATCTGTACATGTGTAGGCTAGAAAATCTAGAGAAAATGGATAAATTCCTGGAAAGACACAACCTCCAAAAATTGAAACTGGAAGAAATCAAATCCTGAACAGACCAATAAGAAGCCAAGAAATTGATTCAGTAGTTAAAATAAAAGTTTCTATTAAGAAATGCCCTGAGCCAGATAGCTTCTCAGCTAAATTCTACCAAATGTACAAAAACAAAAAACAAAACAAAACAACACAAAAAGTCGGTACCAATCCTACTGAAAGTATTCTAAGCAATTGAGAAGGATGAACTTCTCTCTAAATCATTTTACAAAGCCAGTATCATCATGATACCATTAAATGGCAAAGATACAATAAAGAAAGAAATTTACAGCTCAGTAGCCCTGATGAACACAGATGCAAAAATTCTCAGCAAAATTCTAGCAAACTACAACCAATAGTACATTACAAGGATTATTCATCATGATTAGGTAGACTTCATTCCCAGAATGCAAGGATCATTCAACATATACTAATCAATACATGTAATCTGCTACCTAAACAGATGTAAAACCAAGAACTGAATAATTATCTCAGTTGATACAGAAAAAGCACTTGATAAAATCCAACATCCTTTCTTGATTAAAGCCCTAAAACATCTAGGAATCAAGGAACCATCCCCCCCACCAAATTAAGAGCAATCAATGACAAATCTATAGCCAACATCATACTTAATGAGCAGAAGCTCAAAACATTCCCCCTAAGAACAGAAACAAGACAAGAATGTCCACTTTTACCCTTCCTATTTAACATAGTTTGGAAGTCCTAGCCAGAGCAATTAGGCAAGAGAAAGAAATGAGAGGTTCAAGTTAAAAAAGAGGAAGTTAAATTATCTTTCTTTAGATCAATATGATCCTATACCTAGAAAACCCAAAAGATCCCACCTAAAATTTTCTAGCACTGACAAACAACTTCAGTAATATTTCAGGATACAAATTCACTGCTCAAAAATCAGCTGGATTTCTATCCACCAGCAAAAAGCAGGCAGAGAAACACACACACACTCACACCACAATCCTATTTACAATAACTACAATCAAATAAAATATCTTGGTATACATGTAACCAGGAAGGTGAAAGATCTTTACAATGAGAACTGAAAAAACACTGCTTAAAGAAATCAAGGATGTCACAAATGGAAAAAATTTCCATATTTATTGATTTAAGAGTCAATATTATTAAGATATCCTTACTCTCCAAAGTGATCTGCAGATTCAGTGATATCCCTATCAAACTACCAGTATCATTTTTCATAGACCTAGAAAAGACAATACTTAATTCACGTGGAGGCAAAAAACAACCTGAATGGTTGATGCCTGACTTCAAACTTTACTACAAGATTGAGACAACCAAAATAGTTTTGTACTGATACAAAAACAGATACACAGACCAATGGAACAAGATAGAGAACCCTGAAATAGATCCATTGACCTGTAACCAACTCATCTTTGATGAAGCCAACAAAAGCAAACATTGAGGTAGGGATTTCCTATTCAATAAATATTACTGGGAAAACTGGCTACCCATATGCACAAGAATGAAACTGTACTCCTACCTATCACCATATAAAAAAATTAACTCCAAGTGGATCATGGACTTAAACGTAAGACTTCAAGCTATAAAAATCTTAGGAGAAAACCTCGAGAGCACTTTCTTGGGCATAGATCTAAGCAATGAATTCATGAATGATTCCTTAAAAGCAAACAAGTGAAAAAATTGGTAGGTGGGACCTTATCTACCTAAAAGACTTCTGCACAGCAAAAGAAACTATCAAGAGAGTAAAGAGACAAACTACAGCATGGGAGAAAATATTTGCAAACTATGCAATCAACAATAATATCCATAATCTGTAAGAAATTCAAATGAGTTGACAGAAAAAAACCCCAAATAACTCCACTAAAAGTGGGCAAATGACATGAACACTTATCAAATGAGGATATGAAGAGGACAGAAAACATATGAAAAAAGTGCTCAACATCACTAATCTTCAAATAAATGAAAATCAAATCTACAATGAAATAACATCTCACACCAGTCAGAATAGCTATTATTAAAAAGTAGTAAACAAACAAACAACAAAACAAAACAAAACAGCAGATGTTGGCAGGGCTGTGGGGAGAAAAGGGGGTAGTACAGTGCTCATGGGAATGTAAACTAGCTCGATCCTTGTGAAAGACAGTTTGAAGATTTCTTAAAGAACTAAAAATAAATCTACCATTCAACCTAGCAATCCTACTAATGGGTATGAGGTGGACCCCCCAAAACCTAAAATTTATTTATAGAAAATTATGTATTTATTCTTACATGTTTAAACTTCTAGTTGCCTGCAAAGAACTCTCCATGTGATGCAATACACCTATCGAGATGCTTTTTCTACTGCTCAAAACAGTTTTTGAATTTGTCAATTTTGAAGCCCTTTAGTGCTTCTCCCATTTTTTGTTTCACCTCTGCCACACTGGCAAAACATTTCTCTTTGAGGGTTTTTTTTTCATCTGAGGAAACAAAAAAGTTGCTCAGCAGAGATTGAGTAAATAGGGAGGGTGAGGCATAGGGATCATGTTATTTTTGTTCAAAAATTGCTGAACTCAGCATGGTGTGGGTAGGTCTGCTCATAAATCACCTATCATGAGATGGGCAAACACACTGAAAGAGCCTCCCCCAGAAAATTCACTGAATCCAAATGCAGCCTCTCACAACAATGCTAGCCAGTACACTGATCCTTATGGGCTCCTACAACACTTACCTAGCTGGGGAAGCCTGTACTATAAAAGGGCCCACCTTCCAAAAAGTAATTTCATTTTTGAGGGGCTCCTCTTATATGTACCCAAAGGAGCATAAATTTTTCTTCCAAAAAGACACCTGAATTAATATTCATTGTAGCAGTATTTGCAACAGCAAAAACATGGAGCCAACCCAGGTGTCCTTTGACAGTAGACTGGATCAAAAAAAAAATGGTATAATAACACTATGGGATACTACACAGCCAGGAAAAAAATGCAAAAATCATATCTTTTGCAGCAACATGGATATAACTGGAGGTCATCATTTTGTGAATTATTGCAAAAACCAGAAAACTGGACACATGTTCTCGCACATACATAGGTACTCATTATTGGGCACACATGAGCACAAAGATGGGAACAACAGATACTGGGTACTACTAAAGAGGGGAGACAGAGAGGGAGAAGGAGGGAGGCAAAACCACATGTCAGGTACTATGCTTGCCACTGAGGAGTGGGGCCAGCTCATCAGAAACCCAAACCTCACTATCACACAATATAACCATGTAACAAATCTGATTCTAAAGCAAAAATTTATTTACTTCACTAAAATATATAAAAGTAATATATCACAATAATACATGATTTAATAATTTCTGAAATTGAAGACCAGACACAAATCCTTAAATGCATAATTGCACTGTGCCAAAGAGGAATAAAAAGGATACTCAACCCTAAATAGAATAAAAATACTTAAAAGCTGTGAGACAGAAAAGAGAAAAAACCTACATGGCTGAAAGCAAAACTTTCACATCATGAGTAGAGCCAGAAATCAGAGAAATAGAGTACTGAGAGAAATTATTATTCTTCCTGCAATTAGATACTAGCTAAAATATCTTTAATAAATTAGGATAACCTAAAATATATTCAACTGTAAAAAATAAACCATTGATAGATTCTATAAACAATAAGAGCTTCTTAAGAGTATACCTCAAGAAGACAGAAAAGTTTCTTTATGTGAAGTTCACAAAATCTAAATGAAAAAAAAAACTTCTAAAACACATGGGATATCATGTCATGGTGAACATTGAACTTCAAAAAAACACTAAGTTCTTGAAAGCATCAGTTTCAAAATTATTTAGATATAATAAATGTAATTTCATGCATTTTAGTTAAATAATCTATTATTTAAATAATTTAGCTGATGGCAAAATAACCCATTTTCCAGGTAATTATTTTATTATTCTGTTGGAAATCTATGACACTGATACAGATTTTTCAGGTCAGCCTGAGCATCAATAGTGTCAGCTCAATGAGTCAGCCAGCCAAGCCCCAGAGAGGGTTGTCAAGAGGCTAGTAAGCCTAGCCCCAGAAGTGTCAGCTCTAATGGGTGGGCAAGCCTAGACCCTGGAGTGTTGACTCTAATGGGTTGGCAAGCCAAGCCCTGAGAGTGTTGTTGGTTTGGTGGGCTGGTAACCCTATTCCCTGAGGTGTCTCAGTTTTGGAGTTTCAACTTCTTCTGGCAGCTCTCCTGGTTCAGCTGGTTCTGATGATCTTCTGCAGCTCTTCAGGTTGCAGCTCTTCAGGGTCAAGGTTCTTGTCTCATGCCCCAGGAGAATGAGGGACATGGACAGTTGGAAAGTGAGAGAGCATGATTTATTGAGAGGACAGAGAAACTCCCACAGGGGGAGGGGACCCGAAGGGGTTGCCCATCTGGTGCTGAAAACCTGGGGCTTATATAGCCCTAAGTCCAAGTAGATTGGCTAGGGCTTCCTGTGAGCTGTAGCTGTTCTGATTGGTCAGTATTAAGGTAGGGGCTTAATGGCAAGCTGATTGGTTGCTTTTTGATCCCAGCTGTGAGTACTTAACCTCTAGCTTGAGAGGCTTGCCGGAAGCTTGTTTACCAATGCTGAGCCTGAGAGGCCTGCTGGGAATTTGCTTCATTGTTACCAGAGGACTCACCTGTCTGTCTGCCTAGACTTTTTCTAGCTATCTCCTGTCTCAACACTTCTGTTGCATATTTTGCAGAATGTTGATTATTCTCTTATCTGAACTGAGTAGCACCAAAGGACTGACCATGGCACAGGCACTGACTGCAAGACTTTGGACACCCTGGATGATTCGGCCATATGCCCATGACATGATTGAGGAAATGAGATGATAAAGTCCACCCAGTACGTGACCACAAAGAAACTCACCAGCAGTAGGATGGTGTGGGTGACCTCTCTTTTTGTTTCCTTGGTTGAAAATTGTCCTCAATTTTCCACATGTCTTGCCCATGTGGAAAGGATGAAGCAAAAAAAGGCAGAAGCACTAAAAGGCATCAATGTTGATAAATGCAAAAATGGTTTCAAGCAGTGAATAAAGCGTCTCAATATGTGTATTATATCAAATGGAGAGTACTTTAAAGGTGATTGACTTTCAAACATGCAAGGATAAATACACAATTTTGTGTAAATAAACTCCGTGTTTTTTGGGTCACCCCTCATATGTATACACACACCCATGTATTATACAGTAAGTCTTCACTTAGCATAAATGATAGGTTCATGAAAACTGACTTTAAGCAAAATATCATATTGTGTAATATGTTCCACATCAAATCTGAGTTGAAGCCAAAAACACTGTTAAAATGACTGCCTTGACCTAGATAAGACAATTACTTCAGTTCATATGTATAATGAAACCAATTTTATCCTAGGCTAACTGATATAAACAAGTGTTAGGTTTCTAAGTTTCTATGGATTATATACTTTTTTTTTTACTTAAAGCTGCAGTTTCCAAGAATTAAAATCGAATCACCAATGTGATGGTATTAGGAGTTGGGACAGTAATTAGGTCATTAAAAAATCCCTCATGAATGGGATCTGTGCCCATATATAAGAGGTTCCAGGAAGTTGCGTTGCCCTTTGCAGCATGTGAAGACACAACCAAAAGGTGTCATTTGGGAGCCAGGAAACAATTCCCTACCAGATACTAATTCTTCCAGTGCTTTGATCTTGGAGTTTTCAGACTATAGAACTGTGAAAAATACTTTCTGTTGTTTATAAGGCATCTAGTATTTTTAGTTCACTTGGGATGTTTTGTTATAACATCCCAAATGGACTAAAAAGACAACATCACTCTGACTTTCTCTTCTTTATTCCTCTTTCACATTTAAAGACCCTTGTGATTACATTGGACCCACCCTAATAATTCAGGATAACATCCTTATCTTAAAATAAAGTGATTATCTCAAAGAACTAGGGATTGACCTAGTTCTTCCCTGTGACCCAGTAATCCCCCTACTGGATATATATCCAGAGGAACTCAAAGCATTCTACAACAAATATACCTGCACATGCGTGTTTATTGGAGCACTATTCACAATAGAAAAAACATGGAACCAACTGTGATGCCCATCAAAATTGGACTGGATTTAAAAAATGTGGCACATATACACAATGGAATATTATGCAGTCACAAAGAAAGACAAACATGTGGACTTTGGAGCAACTTGAATGGATTTAGAGTCAATAATACTCAGTGATCTATCACAGAAACAAAGAACAGAATAACATGTTCTCATTCATAAGAGGAGCCCTGAACATTTACCATAATGATATAAGAAGGGGATTGGCAGTAGTCGGATACTGCTGGGGTGGGTTGGGGGCACACAACATCAATCAGGGTAACTGATCTCAAACCAGGAAAAGTGGGAACCAAAGGCAGGCCCAAACTTTACCTGTACTATGTCTACTTGTATACCTAATCCTGAATTGTACCCCATATCTTAATAAAATAAAACAAAAATCAAGTTATTATCAACCTTCATTTTATCTGCAACCTTACTTTTAATTGTTATATGACCTAATACACTCACAGAATCTAAGGATTAGGATTTGGACATCCTTAGATAGGTGGGGGGATTAATCTATTTACCACCAATAGTATTGACTCTTAATTAAATATGATCCTGACTCTCTTTCAATTTACTTTTACAATCACTGCATTTCTTCACTTTTTGACATCTGTGAGGTTGCCTCAAAATAGTCACATGTTATCCTTTTCTTGAGACTTCACTTACTGAAGAAATAGCCTCCCTGAATCTGAGTCTTCGAGTCAGTCACAGTGGTTCATGCCTATAATCCCAGGACTTTGAGGTGAGAAATTGCTTGAGCCCAGTGGTTCAAGACTGGCCTGGGCAACATAGTGAGATCCTGTCTTTAACCGCCCCCCAAATTTAGGTGGTTGTGGTGGCATGTACCTTTATTTCCAGCTACTCAGGAGGCTGATCACCTGAGGCTAGGAGGTTGAGGGTTGAGGCTGTGGTGAACTGTGATCATGCCACTGTACTCCAGCCTGGGTGACAGAGTGAGACACTGATTCAAAAAAAAAAAATTAGGCCTTCAATGAAAAAGATACTTTTTCTCAAGTCTAATCAATATAATTTTAACATCAGAACCTATTGTAAAATTTTGACTAAGTTGGCAATTACTTTATTGTCATTCTTTTTTAGATACAAATATGATTATTTCATTCATATAAATCAACTTAATGTTGAGAACAATTTAATTAATGATACACATGCACACAAATAATGGAAAAGAGCACATTCATTCAGATTCTTCCCCTGAGATGGAAATGTGTTCACTTATGTTTTCAAGCCAGTAATTTGGACAGTGTTTTTGGCTCAAATTCTGATTTGGTGAGGAATGTTGCTCTAAAACTAATACATATGATCATATAAAGGAAAATTTGTGTTTGGTTAAATGTTTATAATACTTAAACTAAAGTTTAATGTACTGAAGGAACACATTT
Organism: Cephalopachus bancanus; assembly: GCA_027257055.1. NCBI lineage: Eukaryota > Metazoa > Chordata > Mammalia > Primates > Tarsiidae > Cephalopachus > Cephalopachus bancanus. The sequence goes on along the minus strand of JAPVLO010001391.1, from coordinate 46,388 downwards.
ATCTTTAATATCAGAAACAGACAACTGACAGTTGCCATCGACATATATTATCATGTTTAGCAGCTGGGTCTGCTGTCATGTTGGAACCAGAATAATGCTGGTTTAAAGGCACAATGACCACCACATTTTAAAAGTCACTGCCCAAAACAATAAAACAATATTTGATCATGAGTCACTGATATATGTGTAATTATTTAGTCACTATATCATGTATCATTTTATTAATATACTGCATGTATCACAAGCCATTTCCTCAAAGCAGATAATATCAATTATCAGATAAAATAACATAGGTTATAATTTTAATATTTTGATTTCTCACCTCATGGGATATCTAGTTTATCACCACAATTTATGACACCTTTTTGTAAATAACTATCATATAACAAAATAGAGTGTATAATACCATGTGCAAATCACAAAGATAATGTTCTCCAGTGTGACTTGTGAGGTCATTTGTGCTGAGCCTGGACAAGAAAGAACCATGGTTTTCTGGATTAAAGCTGAGAGATAAAGCATAACATACACTGTTAAATTAGAAGTTCAGGTAAAAAATGAATAACTATTTTAGTATATATGTATTAAAGATTGATATATACTTTCAAGTATTACATACAAATATTACATTCAATTAAGCAAATATTGCAGTCATAATAAAAATTTATAGTTGTGTTTCTGACTTTTAAACTTCACTGCATCCTGAATTTTTAATTTTTATTTGGTAAATTTGACTGCTCCATCAAGGAAGAACCATGAAATCTGAATAACATGGTGAATACAAAAAAAAAAAAGAGAAAAAACTCCTACTTTTTATAGTTTATAGAATGTGAAGCAGAATTTTCCCCGAACAGTTACCTCTAAAAATTTATAAATCTAAATGCACATCTCAGCACTTACTATTGGTAGTAACAATCAGACCATTGTTGGGTTGAGGGTGAAACTCCTGAGCATTCTCAGAGACACAAAAATGCAGATCAAGTTTATTCTCATTGCCATGGCTGCATTTTAAATTATTTTCAATATTTTTAACCCCAAGGTATGAGCGTAATCACAGATAAAAGTGGGAGAAAATAACACTATTAAATAAACTAGGTGTAAAAGTTTGTGGACTTGAATAAGACATCTAAAGAGAAAGGGTGTAAGAAAATAAGTTATTTACAATAACTTAAGTGCTGTTATTTATTAAAATTTTTTGGAGAAAATAAAATTTGATAAAATTGATTTCTTCTTATTTACTGTAATATCTAATTTTTAGAGTTGTGTTATTTTATGCATTACATCATTTAATATGATTCTTTATAGTCTGCCTGTAAGTATATACTCATTTACAACCAAATAATGTCCTGTCTTTCATTTTATTATTATATTAATAAATCACTTTATTTTTCTTGTATAATTTTCTCACATCCTCTGGACAGTGTTGTGAAACCAATGACTGGTCATTGATAGCATACATCATGATAAAGTTTCCAGGTGATGAGACCAGGATGAATTTGTTAATTCAATGCAATAGTTGGCAACCTGAGAAAGGAGAGCTGACAACTGCAAGAAGGGAAATACCTTTTCACCTAGATCAATCCCATGAAATAACCTTTGTGAAATGTATGCATGCTGAAGCATAAATATGATTAGCCTTAGATAGCTATGAGTAATTGAAAAGCACCTACTGTTTTTAGCAATTGAATTTAGTGTAGCACAGTGCTACCAACAAAAAAATTAAAATTTCAAGACATTTAATTCTCAGTTCTCCTGAGGCAAGGTAAAAATGGGGGAAGTGTTACAAAAGATGTAGGAGAATGAAAAACCACACAGTAAATTTGAACACAAATCTTGTGTTATAAAATTTGGGAAACTCTTAAAAACTTGTCTGGCGATGTGTTTTTCTAATCATCACAACCAAGAATGATACCAGCAAAATATACATTGTTTTATTTTTCAAAAAGCGAGTAAGATATTTTAACATTATATATCTGTGCACCATAGTAATGAAAAAATTATAGTCACCAATTGCATCAATTGATGAATTTAGAGGGAAATAGAAAACATGTCCTAGGTCCTTCAGGTCTGCTGTTCAGGAGCAACCAAAGCCTATCTTTGCATTCTCCTCTCTATGCATAGAATGAAGGAGATTGCAACATAAATTTATTTTATTTTATTTTTATTTTAAAGATGTGGGGTGCAATTCAGAATTAGGTATACAAATGTTCACTGTGCAGGTACCCTTGTTGTGATGTGTGCCCCTCCCTCCCCCGGCAGTTTCCCTCAACTACCAATCTCACCCCCCTTCCCCTGGCAGTTTCCCACCACTGCCAATCCCCTTCTTATAGTATTATGATAATTGTTCAAGGTCAGCTTATGAGTGAGAACATATGGCATTCTGTTCTTTGTTTCTGTGATAGATCACTGAGTATGATAGACCCTAAATCCATCCAAGCTGCTGTGAAGTTCATGTTTGTCCTTCTTTATGGCTGCATAATATTCCATTGTGTATATGTACCACATTTTTTTAATCCAGTTCAACTTCGATGGGCAGCATGGTTGGTTCCATGTTTTTGCTATTGTGACTAGGACTGCAACAAACATGCGTGTGCAGGTATCTTTTTTGTAAAATGATTTGAGTTCCTTTGGGTATATTCCCATTAGGGGATTGCTGGGTCATATGGAAGGTCAATTAATAGTCTTTCAGAAATCGCCACACTGCCTTCCAAAGAGGTTGCACTAGGTTGCATTACCACCAGTCATGTAGAAGTGCTCCTTTTCCTCCACATTCTTGCTGGCATCTGTTGTTGTTTGTTTGACTAATGATGACCATTCTTACTGGGGTTAGGTGGTATCTCAATGTGATTTTGATTTGCATTTCTCTGAAGACCTGAGTTGACTTCCTGGGTCTATTAGTATTAATGTCTAGCTGTGTAACACAGGGCTACTCATTGATCCTTTTAGATTTTACTTTCTTCAGTTTTATTAATACTTATTTATTTCATTATATTTGTAATTCTTTCTTAGAGACAGGGTCTCATTCTGTCACCTAACTGGAGTACAGTGGCTAGATCACAACTCACTGCAGCCTCAAACTCCTGGACTCAGGCAATCCGTCCACTTCAGCCTCCGGAGTAGCTAAGACTACAGGAGCCGCCATGCTCAGCTAATTTTTAAAGTTTTTCTAGAGATGAGAGTCTTACTATGTTTTCTAAGCTAGTTTTTAACTCCTGGACTCAAATAATCTCTCCACCTTAGCCTCCCAAAGTGTTGGGACTACAAGTGTGTGCCACCACACCCAGCTTAACACATACCTATACATTTAAAAATATTTTAAAATGTGCTTTCTTTTCTGAACTTTTTGAAACTTAAGAACCTCCTTCTCCAAAATCTTCCCAGAATTCTTATATAAATCAACAAAATTTAGTCAACACATTTTCTCCTACATTTCTCCTTTTAAACAATGCCATAGCCTCCCTCATGTACTTGTGAGGCATAAACAAGAACATGCTTGCATGGCACCTGATACAACATCATGTCCGCCCTCAAACGGAGATGCCACTGTTCTTGCTACCTCTGCTGCAACTGTTCACATTGTTTTATCATTATCACATTGCTATCATTGACTGTAAATGGAAGCACAATTATAATCCGCCAAAAAATGCTCCTCTGACACAGTGTACTTGTCACATTATAAAGAGAAAACTCAAGTCTACAGTGGCTCATGGCACGATGCTTGTTGAACTGTGAGTCACAGGGTTACTCCCTGCTTGTTCCATTTCCCCTCTCTTGTTTTTTCTCCTACCCCCTTTCATTGATTGTATGAATGCTTCTATCTCCCATGGGCTAGGTGAATCACCCTCTCTATGTGCATGTCAGGATGGTGTAACCTTCACTCTTCTGAGGTCTGTCCCAAGCTCTTCGAGAATAGAGTCTCATCCCCTGGGGTTTACTCTTCTGTTTCCATTTCCTCAATTGTGAATTTAATTAGGATGTATCTATGTGGTAGTTTTACCATTCATAACCATGATGATGTCCATTGGTTTAAGATGCTGTACATCTGCAATTTTACAAATGCTAAGACAGAGGTTCAGAGAGGTGAGATGACTTTGAATAAAATCACAGCTAGCAGAATTGAACTCTGAACCCAGATTCCTAAATGTCCAAAACCTGTGGTCTTGTTTATTATGTCATGGTGGCTCAGTCATAATCCTTTGGTTTGGTATGACATATTAGAGCTGTCAAGAGAGAAACCTGAGACTGACAGATCTGAAGGGACTAATTCTAGGCCACACAACTGTTGGGTGAAACAGGTATTCAAGTCCAGATTGGAGCCAAAGACTAGTCCTTTTTCTCTTTATGTTGACCTGCTCCCGCCCACTTTATGTTAGAAGTTGCTGAGCTTCTGTCTGATGTCAGTGTTTGGCAAAAGTGTCATCACTGCTTCTACATCCTACAATTTCTCCATGCGGTGTTTTCTGAGAATGAGGAGATGTATTCATTTTGCTTCTCAGAAATGTTTTAATATTAGCTTTTATGTGAATTTCACTCCATGTTCAAGTACCAACCAACATGGCCAACTTCTGTCAGGTTCAACTCTGTTCTGAAGCCTTCTATTTCATTAACACATGCCTACTTCTATAGTACATGGATTTAAATAAATGTTGTTGTAGGAACGTCTAGGAGGCACATACAAATGAAACTCCATGAATGTAAAATTCACTCTGTAAAGTAGACATAAAGAGCACACCTTGCTTTTACAATTCTTTTTAAAACGTAATCTTTTTTTTAAAACAATATGGGTCCCAGCCACGTGATCGACATTAAAGCTGTTTGCATCAATCCAAGCAATGTGATCATAACATGGAAAAAAGTGATACAGCTGCCTCTGAATAAAAGTGTAGAGTCAAGAATGAGATGGAAAGTGAGCAATCACTGTTGCAGCATCACAGGCTTAATGTCCAGTGACTCCATATACCTTCTCCATCACTCCAGGAATAGTTGTTGGACTTGGGGAGGATCCCAGGTTATAAATATCAAAACAGGTAAGATGACTGGCTCCCAGGGATGATCACCCACCTTTCCTTATTATCCTGTATCCTGAAACCTTGTCTGTTCTAGTTGCTGGTTGGAAAGAGATTAGCTTTTATAACACAAAAGAGGAGAAAATGCACCATGCCGTTCAAGGGTAGGAGTTCAGGTAACCAGATCCTTCAGTGTTAAGGTCCTATGTGTTTGTGGAAGTTCTAATTACTTCTCACTGCTTGATTTTAAAAATATTTTGTTATTATTGGTTCATACCTACTTTACTGCTAAGACTCAGGAGTAAAGAACTCATTAGAAATGTGTTATGATGGTACCATTATCAGTCTTTCAAATTTCCTGGGAAGTTGGTGCTGTGTTTCTATTCCTGGGACTTTCTGTGGGGCAGTGTGTTTTTCAAGTGAAATAAGAATCTGATAACATTTAGAATTTAATTAAGATTTGACAGTCTAGATTTGGATTTAGCCTAGATGTTGCTACCCTAAGCCACCCATTATAGTTTCAAACTTAGCTCTTGGTTTTGTTTTGTTTTTTGTTTTTTTATTTTTTCCAAATTTTACATGCCAATACATCCAATTTTATTTTATTTATTTATTTGTTTATTTATTTTGAGTTGGGAGGCTGAGGTGAGTGGATTGCCTGAGCCCGCGGGTTCGAGACCCGCCTGGGCAGCGAGACCTCATCTCTAAATAAATCACTCTGTCGCCCAGACTGGAGTGCAGTGGCTGATCCCGGCCACCGCAGCCTCGACCTGCTGGGCTCCGGCGATCCTTCCACCTCAGCCTTCCAAGTAGCCAGAATTATAGGCATGCGCTACCATACCTGGCTGATTTTTTTGATTTATTGTAGAGATGAGGTCTCACTGCCCAGACGGGTCTCGAACCCGCGGGCTCAGGCAATCCACTCACCTCAGCCTCCCAAAGGCACGGGATTACAGGCTGAGCCACCGAACCCGGCTATCTTATTTTATTTTTATAGTCAATATTTTTTATTATGATATGGTGGGGTACAGTTAAGGGTTAGGTATACAAATATGCTTCATTCAGGCACCCTTGTTGATAAGAGGTGTCTATAAATAAAAGCCCAAATCCAGGACATAGAAGACAAAAAATACAAAAAATCAATAAAACAAAAAGCTGGTTCTTCGAAAGGATAAACAAGATCGATGGTTCCCTAGCTAGACTGACCAAGAAAAAGAGAGAAAAAGCCCAAATAAACACAATCAGAAACACAAAAGATGAAGTCACATCTGATCCTGAAGAAATACAAAAGACCATTAGAGACTGCTATGTACACTTGTATGGAAAAAATTTGAAAACCTTTCAGAAATGGAGGACTCTCTGTCATCACACAACCTGCCTAGGTTGAAACAAGAAGAAATTGAGATCCTAAGTAGACCAATAACAATCAAGGAAATTGACTACATAATAAGAAAACCACCTACACAAAAAAAGCCCTGGACCAGATGACTTTCCAGCAGAATTCTACAAGACATTTAAGGAGGAGCTTATATCAATCCTACTGAAGGTATTCCAGGTGATTGAGAAAGATGGAACTCTCCCCAAATCATTTTACGAAGCTCTTGGTTTTAAGCTAAAAAGAATTTTTTAAGAACCCCACAAATGAGAAGCTCTTTTTAAGGTGAGGAGGACCAAAAGGGGTCCCCTGTTGTTTTCTGACATGGGGCTGGGTGGAGTGATTCCCGGGCTGGAGAAGGCCCTGATCCTGAGTCCTGGCACCTGACTTGAGAGGAACAAGGTCTAGCACTGCAAACCTTCTGTGTAGCCCATAAACTCTTTCTTTAAACACAATTTGCCTAGAAGTCCCAAGAGTAAAAATAAAAAGAACTGGAGAGAGAAGATCCACAGAGACAGGTGCCACAGACCCTTTCACAGATACTCCTGGAGCTTCTCGGGGCACAATTTTAGGGGAAAAACCAACCACCAAGGTTTGCTGTGCTAAATTATTTTAAAAAAAGATAGAAGGAGAAGAGGTCAAAGACAAAAAAGGAGAGAATTACTAAGAAAAAAATAACACAGCATTTGGAGGAGGTGAAGGGACACAGTGATATGGATGGAAAGCAGAGGTGGTGAGGTGCCAAGAAGCACACATCAAAGGACCTAGGTGTCCTTGTCTATTTTAGAGCCCTGAGCAAAGTGTTGTGTCAGAGCAGGTTCACCAACTGCTGTGCATTGAGCATGTACTATGTGCTTTGTTTTCCTTAGTGTGTTACTTTGCCCTCACAGTAACCCTGAGGATGACAGTTGAACAAACTGTGAAGAACATAAGCTTCTTTCGAGATCCTAGAGATACTGAGCATCAAGTGATAAGGCAGAAACCCAGAGGACCTGACTCCAGACCATCATGGAGCAGTGATATTTGTGATAGTCACCCACAGTCCTTGAGCAGGAGAGATTATTTAGAAAAAAATGACATGAGTGACCCAATTTATAAATCTTTGCATAAGATGTTTAATGTATGGTCGGTCTCAGTGGCTCAGTTGTAATCCCAGCACTTTGGGAGGTGGAGGCGTGTGGATTGCCTGAGCCTGCAGGTTCGAGACCAACCCAGGCAACTTGGCAAGACCTCATCTATGCAATAAAATAAAAAAATTAACCAGGTGTGGTGGCACACACCTGTAATTCTGGCTACTTGGAAGGCTGAGGCAGAAGGATCACTGGAGCTCAGCAGGTCGAAGATGGGATGGCCGTGAGTGTGCTACTGCACTCCAGCCGGGGGCATGGAGTGAGACTCCGATTCAAAAAAAAAAATGCTTAATGTGAGTAATTGAGTTGCAAAGTGGATTGCATCGTTTCAGAGCTGGAAGGCACCTTAGAACCACCTAGGCCAGTGTCTTGTGTTCAGCTCCCTGCAAATCCCAGGCCAGCTTTTTGCTCTAATCTGTCCCATGGCCTGTGCTTTTATGTGCTTAATGTGGGAGCCAAATTCTAGGTTCTCCACTGTTACCAGCAGTATGTGTTCTTAGCAAGCTACGCTGCTTCCCTGGGTCTCCATGTTCTCATCTCAAAAGGGACGGAGTGCATGTCATTTTGGCAGGAGTGGTTTGATTGTCATCCTCAGCCAAATAAGGTGATGGAAGGAGGGATTGGGTGTAAAATAGGTGGAAAGTCTTCTGGAAAATCCTCCTGGAGCTGAAATATGGCGTTGCGTTCCTGAGTTGAAGTCTTGGAGTTATGACCTGATATTATTTGCATTATCTTGAATTGGGACCTTTTGACTTAGCAATCATTTATTTGATGCTTTGTACTTGCTATCTAAAGCAAATACAATCAAGTGCTCCTGTTCCAAAGGACAAAGGAAGGTGTGCAGATTCTAAAGAATTTTGGTTTTAAGATATATTCCTTCTCCTTTTTTCTGCATCATTATTTTCTCCCCAGCTCTGCTGAGAGATGATGGAAGTGCAGTGGACTCTGATATAAAGGAAGTGTTTCTAGTGAGTTTCACTGAGGCATCAGAAACCCCAGTCATTCCTAGTGAACGGTGACTGCAAATATCATGTTCTATTAATGACAACTGTGTGTTTTATAAATAGAGCGTAGCTCCATTTTTAGACTTTGTGTGTCCTTTATGGGTGTGAGGAAGATCACTTTTATCTGGAGTGATGGCGATGGCACTGCCTTCTGCCAGATGCTCCTGGAAAGCATTGGAATTCATGAGAAGTTGACGCGAGGCTTAGTGGTCAATATTTCAGGCCTGAAGCCAGAGATTCAATAGCAATTCAGTATCTTCCTGAATTAAATAGGATGTAGAACCTCTGGTGACAAAAAGTGGCTTGGATGAGTGACAGAAGTGTACCTCCATCCTCTCTCTGTTTTTGACTTTCAGTGACTTAATTTCTTCCATAATTTAGTGTGATTCTTTCACCTGTATGATGAGGGAAGGAAAAGTGTTCTTATTTCACAAGTGAGCACATTGGTTCTTAGAATGGCAATGGAACTTGAAATTTTGAGTCTGAAATCCACAAGAGTAAGTGTCCCCTATAGCTTTATATATTTCCATTGAAAAATAACACATGTACTAACTCAAGTTGGTCCTTTGAAGGAACTTAACACATTCACTGAGTAAAAGGTGCTTACCGGGCAAATCTGGCAGACCTCTCCTATGCTGATGCTGAAGTTGTCATTTGCAGATATTGTAGTATTATCAGTGGATTCCTAGAGCGGATTCCTCATTTTACACTTGCAAAGGACAGAAACCAGTCTTTAAACAGTTTAGATGAAAAAAGGAATTTATTGACTTGTGTGTATTTTTCTGCTACAGCAAATCCTTGGAGAAAAAGAAGAGGTGGTTCTTACCTCTCTCTCTTGCTTCTTTCGGTTCATCAACTCTGTTCTGAGTGGCTCATTCCCCACAGTCCAAGGAAAAATGGTCCCAGAAAGTCCACAACTTCACACCTTGCAGCTTCTCCACCAGCTGGGGTCTGCTCCAGGGGCATGCCTCAAGTGGGCTCTGATGAGCAAAGTCTGGGTCATGGAGCTGTTTCTGGAAAATCACACTGGGATAGAAGAAGAAATTGTCCCAGAGAAGGGAGAATGACCCACAGTAGCAGAATTTGAAAGAGAAGCACTAGATATCTGTGGTGCTGCTAGAGTAACAGGACAAAGCGAAATACCAGGACCTTTTCAGGGTATGGAGTCTCCCTCTGGAGGAGAAGAGGAGCAAATACATATGAAGAACCCACTGTGGGTGCTATCTAATGTGTCATCTTATGGCTGGGCTACTAAAAGAAGACAGTGTTGTGTTCTTTTTATGGTTAATGTCTTTTCTCCTGTGCTTGAAACAGATGCCAACAGCACTGAGAGAAGCCCTGCAGAGAACAGGCTCTGGTCAGGCAGCAGCCCTGCCACCCCTGTGCATGATGGGAACCTCCTGGGACACACAGACCCATCCTCTGGCCAGCAGTTTCAAGACACTGAAGTCCTGCTTGTCAGGTTAGTGCCTGGCATTTAGTACAAGGGCATTGTGCATTCTCAAGCAGTGGATGGCAAGAAGGATAGCCCCAGGCCATAGATTTCAAGATAAGATGTTAAATTTTTTAAAATGACCTCATCCATTTTTGTCTTCTGTGATCCCGGGTCTGAGTTTTTCTTGCTTAGAAACTAGCTTTGTTGTCATAGGGAATTTCTGGGAGAGATTTTAGACAGAGAAGATCCAGTGAGTTTCTTCTTAACTCTGTAGGCAAGGCATATCTTTCAATACGCCAATAAAATATACTGAGCAGCTACTGTGTGCTGGCACCATGGGGCCACACAGTGTCTTTCTGTCTCATCTCAGCATGGTGGCCAGTGGTATGCACTGGTGTACTCATTTTCTTCTAGAAATAGATAAATGTTGCCTAATTTTATTCTCTTTGAGTTAAGAAAATGAGTTTCCTGACTGGGTGTTGTGGCTCACATCTGTAATCCCAGCACTTTGGGAACCTGAGGTGAAAGAATTGCTTGAGCCCAGGAATTTGAGACCAGTCAGAACAACAGTGCAAGACCTCTTCTCTACAAAAAAAATCGGAAAATTAGTCAGGTATGGTGCCATGCTGTACCTGTGGTCCTGGCTATTTGGAAAACTGAGGTGAAAGAACAACCTGAGTCTAGGAAGTTGAGGCTGTGGTAAACTGTAATCATGCCACTGCACTTCAACTTGAGTGACGGAGTGAGACAATGATTAAAAAAAATGTAAGAGTTTCCTTCTGTGGCCTACCTTGGAATTCATGGGGTCTTTCTACTTTCTATCGAAACATTTGTCAAGCACATTGCTCCTTCCCTGATGTAACTGATATAACTGATCAGTGCTCCCACTCTATAAATTGACAAGTATTTGGAGGCTTTAATAAAAAGAGGGGGAGGGTAATGTTTTAGAATACTTGGAGGCAATCACTGGTTGGGCTGTGTTACTCGTACAAAACCAGAAATTTGGGGCAAATTGTTGGTAATAAGCTGTGTATGTCATGAATTACAGGTTTTTCTGGTGTCCATGTTGAGGGAGGGTCTACTTGTGTCCTTCCTTTTTCCCCTTGTACTGGTTTTGCTAAAATGTAGGAGGGGTGGGAGAATTTATATGTATCCAGCATGTTAACATAGAAGTTTGTTCTATGCAGGTATGGGACACTATAAGCTTATTTCACTGAATAATAACACAATGCAGCATGTCTCTATAATTGCAATGAAAAAATGCGTTCTAACTGAAAACTCTATCAAAGTCTTTATTTTTGTGAAATAAAACATGATTATAGAACTAAAACAAATGAGTATTTAACTTACAATATAAGCTATTTTTTTTTGCATTTGAAACTAGAAGCATGTCTTCTAAACTATTTGCCAAAGGAATCTTGATAACTCCTCATTCTGTGAAAAACTTACAGCTAATGCAAATGATTTTAATACAGTCAGCAAATTAATCTAGAATTTCATACTATGTGGGATTGCCATGATAAGCTTATTTCACTGAACAGCACAGGCCAGCATGTTTCTAACTGCAACCAAAAATGCTTTCTAACTTAAATCCCTCTCAAAGAACTTTATCAAATTTCCTAAAACAAATGATTATAACTCATTTTAACACTTAGGATACAAGCAGTTTTTCTAAATTTGGAAAAGGGAGCATATTTCCTCAACTATTGCTCAAAGAATCTGGATAATTTCTCGCTCTGCAAAATGGTTACATGGAAAGAACTGGTGCAGATAATTTATAATCATGCAGCAAGTTAGCAAGGAACTTCACTATATGTGAGTGTGCCACAAAAAGCTTTTTGTGCTGAATGACACTGTCAACATTTTATGTAACTAACTCAAAAAAATTCTATTACTTGAATTTCACACAAAGTTTTTTTTTATTTCATGAACTAAAATAAATGGTTATCACACCCATAAGCATTTATAACACAAGCCATTATTTTACATGTACTTATTTTTCTTATGCCTTCAACAGAGAAGAGAAACATCTTCTCTCAAGTTTTTCCAGAAGTGACCCTGCAATGTTACTGTGGCTGAAAATATTTGACTCACTAAAAAAATACAGTGGTCTGCCCTTCTGTAGGTTAAACCAGAAGAATTTTTATAAATAAAAGAATCTATAGCTTGTGGGCAGCATTTGGCAGAAGAAGCACTTTCAGCTCTTTGTGAAAGTGACCCACACTGCCAAATACAAAGTCCTTTCTTCCACATGTAGTTGTCTGGAGGACTCTTGAGAACTGCTGTGAAATATACCTTTACCTAATCACCATTAACCCCATGACCACTATTAACCCCTTGCAAGACTGTTGGACAGTGACTCTTTAGTCTTCTATGACTTGGTATCAGTTTAGATTCATATTTAGAAAATTTTTTTTAATAATCAATATTTTTTATTATGATATTGTGGGGTACAGTTAAGGGTTAGGTATGCAAATACATTTCGTTCAGGCACCCTTGTTGATAGGAGGTGTTTCCCCATCCCCAGAGAGATATTTGCTACCGTTAATCCCATCTCCCCCCCATAGTTTCCCACTACTGTCATTCATTTTCTTATAGTATTACATTGGATGTTCAAGGTCCATTATATGAGTGAGAACATGTGATACTCGGATCTTTGTTTCTGTGAGAGGTCACTCAATATTATAGACTCTAGTTCCATCCAGGTTGCTGCAAAATTCATGATTTTGTTCTTTTTTATGGCTGCGTAGTATTCCATCGTGTATATGTACCACATTTTTCAAATCCAGTCCTCTTTTGATGGGCAGCATGGTTGCATCCAGGTTCTTGCTATTGTGAACAATGCTGCGATAAACATACGTGTGCAGGTATCTTTTTAATAGGGTGATTTGAGTTCTTCAGGATATATTCCCTATAGGGGGATTGCGGGGTCATATGGGAGGTTGATATTTAGAGCTTTTAGGAATCGCCACACTGCTTTCCACAGAGGTTGCACTAGTTTACACTCCCACCAACAGTGTAGAAGTGCTCCCTTTTTGCCAACCCTCTCCAGCAGCTGTTATTTTTTGAGTTGTTGATCATTGCCATTCTGACTGGAGTTAGGTGGTATCTCAGTGTGGTTTTGAATACCATCTCTCTGATGATTAGTGAGGTTGAACATTTCTTCATGAGTCTGTTGGCTGCTCAGTTGTCTCCTTTTGTGAAGTGTCTGTTCATATCTTTTGCCCATTTTATAATGGAGTTGTTTGTTTTTTTCTTTTCAGCACGTTTGAGTTCCTTGTAGATCTAAGATGTTAAGCCTTTGTTAGACCTGGAGTTGGCAAATACTTTTTCCCAGTCTGTAGGCTGTCTCCTTGCTCTCTTGATGGTTTCTTTGGCTTTGCAGAAGCTTGTCAGTTTAATAAGGTCCCACTTGTCTATCTTCTCTTTTATGACCTGTGGGTTTCGGGTTTTGTTCAGGAATTAGATGCCAGTTCCAATTTCCATGAGGGTATGTCCTTCATTTTCTAAGATTCTTATGGTTTGAGGTTTTACATTTAGGTCTCTGATCCATTTGGAGTTAATTTTTGTGTATGGGGATAGATAGGGGTCCTGTTTCAATCTTATGCAGGTGGTCAGCCAGTTTTCCCAGCACCATTTACTGAATAGGTTCTCCTCTCCCCAGTGGTAGGTGGTGGAGGCTTTGTCGAAGATGAGTTGGTTGAGAAATTGAGGTTTTGCTTCTGGAATCTCAATTCTATTCCATTGATCTATATGCCTGTTCCTATACCAATACCAAGCTGTTTTGATGATTGTAGCTTTATAGTAAAGTATGAAGTCTGGTAATGTGATACCGCCTGCTTTGTTTTTTTTTCTGAGGATTGTTCTAGCTATTCTTGGATGTTTGTGTTTCCATATGAATTCCTGTGTTGTTTTTTCTAGGTCTGAGAAGAAAGTTGTTGGTAATTTGATGGGTATTGCATTGAATCTATAGATTGCCTTAGGTAAGATGAATATCTTCACAATGTTGATTCTTCCAACCCATGAGCATGGGATATTTTTCCACTTGTTTGTGTCATCATTTAATTTCTTTGAGCAGTGCTTTGTAGTTTTCATTGTAAAGGTCTTTCACGTCTCTGGTTAGGAAGATGCCAAGGTATTTCATTTTTTTGGTGGCTATTGTGAATGAAATTGTGTTTTTTATTTGGGTTTTTGTTTGTTTATTATTGGTGTAAAGAAATGCGATTGTCTTTTGCACATTTATTTTGTATCCTGAGACTTTGCCAAAGGCCTTTATCAGTGTAAGGAGGTTTTTGACAGATTCTCTTGGGTTTTCAAGGTACACAATCATATCGTCTACAAAGGGAGATAACTTGACTTCCTCTTTTCCTATTTGGATACCCCCGATTGCCTTCTCTTCTCTGATTGCTCGAGCCAGGACTTCCAATACTATGTTGAACAAGAGGGGTGAGAGTGGGCATCCTTGTCTTGTTCCAATTTTCAGGGGAAATGGTTCCAATTTTTGTCCATTTAGGAGTATGCTTGCTGTGGGTTTCTTGTAGATGGATTTTACTATTTTGAGGTATGTTCCCCATATGCCTAGATGTCCAAGGGTTTTTATCAAGAAGGGGTGCTGGATTTTATCAAAAGCTTTTTCTGTATCTAATGATATAATCATGTGGTTTTTGTTTTGACATCTGTTGATGTATTTAATTACATTTATGGTTTTATGAATGTTAAACCAGCCTTGCATTCCCAGGAATGAAGCCTACTTGGTCATGATGGATGATTTTTGAGATATATTGTTGAATCCGGTTTGCTAGGATCTTGTTGAGAATTTTAGCATCTATGTTCATCAAAGATATTGGCCTGTAGTTCTCTTTCTTTCGTGGATCTTTACCTGGCTTGGGTATCAATGTGATGTTGGTTTCATAAAATGATTTGGGGAGAGTTCCATCTATTTCAATCGCTTGGAATACCTTCAGTAGGATTGGTATTAACTCTTCCTCAAATGTGCTGTAGAATTCTGCTGGAAAGCCATCTGGTCCAGAGCTTTTTTTGTAGGTAGTTTTCTTACTATGTAGTCAATTTCCTTGATTGTTATTGGTCTATTTAGGGTCTCAATTTCTTCTTGTTCCAACCTAGGTAGGTTGTGTGATGTCAGAAAGTCTTCCATTTCCTTAAGGTTTTCAAGTTTGTTGCCATACAAGTGTACATAGTAGTCTCTAATGATCTTTTGTATTTCTTCAGGGTCAGATGTGACTTCATCTTTTGTGTTTCTGATTGTGCTTATTTGGGTGTTTTGTCTTTTTTTCTTGGTCAGTCTAGCTAGGGGACCATCCTTTCGAAGAACCAGCTTTTTGTTTCATTAATTTTTTGTATTATCTTTTTGTCTTCTTCTTTTTTTTTTTGAGTTGGAGTCTCACTCTATTGCCCAGACTGGAGTGCAGTGGCCACTCCCGGCCACCGCAGCCTCGACCTGCTGGGCTATGGCGATCCTTCCACCTCAGCCTTCCAAGTAGCCATGTCCTGGATTTGGGCTTTTATTTTGGTGTTCTGGATTCTTCTGCTGAAATTAGGGTTTTTGTGCTCTTGCTTTTCCAGCTTCCTTAGGTGGCTTTTTAGGCTGTTCATTTGTGTTCCTTCCATTTTCTTCATGTGTGTTTGTAGGGATATAAATTTCCCTCTTACTACAGCTTTTAAGGCTTTCCAGAGATTTTGGTAAGATGTTTCTTCATTTTCATTTTTTCCAGGTATCTTTTGATCTCTGTTTTGATTTCATCATTGACCCAGGAGTTGTTTAGCATCATGCTGTTTAGTGTCCGTGTCTTTGTGGGTTTTGGGGAGACCTTGTTGGTCTTAATGTTTATTTTTATTCCACTGTAGTCTGAGAAGGTGCATGGTAGAATTTCAGTCCTTTTAACTTTGCTTATGCTTGATTTATGGCCAATTATGTGGTCGATCTTGGAATACGTTCCATGGGTGATGCGTAGAATGTGTATTCTGTGGTCTTTGGATGGAGTGTTCTGTAGGTATCGATTAAGTCCATTTGGTCCAGAGTCACATTGAGGTTCCGGATCTCCTTGCTGATTTTTGTCCTGATGATCTGTCTAGGGTTGTGGGTGGGGTATTAAAGTCCCCAGTTATGATGGTGTTAGAGTCAATACCTTTCTTTAGTTTTCCTAGAAGTTGCTTTATGAAAGTTGGCGCACCTATGTTGGGTGCATATACGTTTAGGATAGATATTTCTTGTTGACGGAGTGAACATTTTATCATTATGTAGTACCCTCTGTATCTTTTTAAATTTTTGATAGTTTAAATGGTATTTTGTCTGAAATTAGGATCGCAACTCCTCATGTCTTTTGTGTTCCATTCGCCTGAAAATTTGTTTCCATCCTTTTACTTTGAGTCTGTGTATGTCTTTTCTAGTGATATGGGACTCTTGAAGGCAGTATATTGTTGCCTGGTGATATTTTATCCATTTTGCCATTTTATGTCTTTTCAGTGGTGTGTTTAGTCGATTCACATTCGGGCTAATTATTGAAATGTGAGAGTTCATCCCTATCATAGAGTTCTTATAGAGTTGTTGTTCTTCCACTTGGTTTTTTTGTCTTTCTTTTGGTTTTGGGTTGGTTCATGTATATTTTATTCTTTTCCCTGTACTCTTGTGAAGAACGTTGTTCTTTTTTCCTTTTCTTCTGTGTTTAGTACTTTCTTAATTGTTTCATGTAGAGGTGGTTTGGTGGCAGCATAAGTTCTTAGGGATTGGATATCTGGGAAAGATTTTAATTCTCCCTCGCTGATGAAGCTTAGCTTTGCTGGGTAGGTTATTCTTGGTTGATACTGTTTATCTTTTAGTACTTTGAAGATAGGGCTCCAAGCTCTCCTAGCCTGCAGGGTTTCTGTAGATAAGTCTGCTGTTATTCTGATTGGTCTTCCATGGTAGGTGATCTGGCCTTTTTCTCTTGCTGCCTTTAGGCTTTTTTCTTTTATGCCTACTTTGTTCAGGTGAATTATGTGTCTAGGAGTTGCTCTTCTTATTTCTTGCCTTGCAGGGGTTCTCTGAATCTCTTGTGTTTGAATTTTTGCATCACTGATTAGATAAGGGAAGTTTTCTTGAATGATCTCATGGAAAGTTTGTTCCAGTGTGGTGGTGTCTGTCTCTCTTTCTGCCTCAGGAATGTCAATTACTCTTAGGTTCGGTCTCTTGAAGGAATTGCTCATCTCTTGAAGGTTTTGTTCTGTCTTTTCGAGCTTATTTTCTGTGTTTTTAAGAGTTTGGGTTATTTCTATATTATGGTCCTCAAGCTCTGAGATTCTTTCTTCTGCTTGGGAAATTCTGCTTTCCATGCTTATAAGTTTGTTATTTATTTCATTCACAGTATTCTTTATTACTGTTATCTCAGATATCAGCTCCTTCCTAGTTTCTTCTTGTGTCTCCTCAATTTTTTTTTAAATCTCTCCATTAATGTCTTGATATCTAGGTTTCTGGTTTGAGACCCTTCATTCTGGGGGCTCTTCATTGTTTGCATTCCGAAGTCAGTTTTCTTAGTGTCTGCCCTCCCAGGGGTCTGGGAGGGACCCATACTCTTCTTTTGGTTTTTCTTCATTTGTGTAGATTTTTCTCTCTCTCCCACTTTCCCTCCCCTTCTTTAATTCTGTTTTTGAGGGAAGGTGGAGCTGCTTTTGTTTCACTTCTGCAATATCCCGTTCTTCCTTATGAGGATCCTTTAGCTTTGTTCATTTTTGAGGTTGGAGTGTGGGCTGCGGACTGTACTTTTTGCAGCTTTGAGATTTAATTGAGGGGAAAGCTGTGGTTCAGAATGTATATGCTGATTCTAGCATCCACAAACAGGTGTATGAGCACACTGGAACCTATTTCCCTCTGTTTTACAATCTCTCCATGCAGCAGTATGTAGTCTTGGTCCCTAGATTTAAAGGAGGGTATAAAAGAGGAAAATAATGAAGGAAGGAGGGGTCAATAGGAAGTTAGATAGAGAGAAGAACAAGAGGGAAAACAGACATACATACCAACTATCTGGTGAGAAAGAGACACAAGGCCGGAAAGAAGTGAAAAAAGACATGTAAGAAAGAATACTGATAGGTACACAGATACAGATCAATAAAATCATGAAACAGTGTGAGTTAGAAGGCAAACAACAAAAGTGATCAAAACAAACAGTCAAAATGATAAAATCATAAGTCAAAATAAGAGATCAGACTAAAGTCACTTCAGCTCTGATCTCCAGGCTCTCCCCTTTGTTTTTCGTTGCAGGTAGCTAGATTTACTTGCAGTTTGGGTTTGTTTTTTTTTTTAAGTCTGCTGCCTGGGGGTTGCTTTTGTCTGATTTAGTGTAGGGGTGGGGCTTTGTCTCCTGTTTAGCGACGTTACCTTAGGAATTGAGGTGGGGTTTGTTGATAGGTGGGTGGGGCAATGGAAGTCTCTGCCTGGAGAATGGCTGAGACAGTTTTTGCAGATCCATTTCTCTCTGCTTGTCTGGGTCCCCAAGCTTGGGGTCATGCACTGAGTGCCTCAGCCAGGGTGGGCCCAGAGCTCCAGAGCTTCAAAGCTCCAAATGGCAGGTGGTAGTGGCGAGAGTGGCCCTGGGCCCCCCACAGCGTACTTCAGCCAGGAATGGGACCGGTGTCTCTGAGGGGCAGGCGCCCAGAGCCCCCCTGAGTGACCGGCGGCTTGGTGCTGGGTGCTGGGCGAGAGATGATATAGCCAGGGAGGGAGCTGAGACCTGAGACTCCCACACACGTGGTGGAACAGCAGCTGTAGGGGCTGCAATATCCGGCCCTGCATGGTACCGAAGGTCCCCGGGCCTCAGACCAGCATGGCTGGTGGTGGGCTGGGGATGGGGGAAGAAAAGTAAAGAGTCTTTTTGGGAACTCGTGTTCGGAGAATCTCATAAGTCTACCTATGCCGTCGCCATCTTACTGGAACATCTAGAAAATTTTTTATAGTGTTTATTTGTTGAATGCAGATTCTACTTAATAAATGATTATCTTTTTGGGAGGACTTGGAGGATTACTTAGAATATTTTGAAACTTTGAAACAGTGCCATAACATTTTTTCTCAAATGGAGTCAGTATTCTCATTATTTAGAGAGCTCTATACCTGTGAACTGGCTCTACTCTGGGAACTGAGTAACTTCCACTGACTTTCCTCCCCACTAACTGAAGTAAGGTCTCTGTTCACCAGCTATAAATGGCATCACTTACAGAGATCAAGTAACACTTTTGTAGAAGCTCCAAAATGCACGTGACATTATAATTCTCTGCAGGTGATAATATCCTGCAGGTGATTGCTGCTCCTACCGTGCCACCCATTACTCACACAAAATCTACTTTATACCTAGATCTCGATGTGACCACTAAGTCTTTGTCGGGCTAGATAATATCTCTTCACTGAAATCTCATGACCATATAAAATAATTAGATATGCTATACCAGCCCCAGCTTTTAGATGACAGTCCCTAAAAAACTTCAAGGATGTTAGTATTATCTTTCCTATGTATTTATAACTGCCTCAAAGTGAAACTCTTTTATGAACATTTTTGAGGGATAATTTATATTTACAGTGTTGCTTTCAATTACATTTTGTAATTTTTTGGACATATATTTTATTGTTTTTCAATGGATTTTAGAACTGTGTATTCATTCAAAGATTTTTTTCTGCCCCTTTCTCTCACCACACTTTATCAAAATTCCAATACGAATTGTTACACCTATTGCATTCTCTGAGGTACACTTTCTTACTTTCTTTTCCTCATTCGTTTTCCTGTTCTTTACTCACATGATCTGCCTTGATATCTTCATATCTGTTTGTTCTTTCTTTGGGCAATTCTACTATTAAAATTTTTAGTGGAGTTTTTAAAAATTTCATAAGTAGTATTTTTAATTCCACAATTATTTGGTCTTTTTGGGGACTTTCTCTGTTTAATAAATATTCTTCATAGTATATGGCACTGTCATCTCATCTTTCTTTTTTAATCATGGTTTTGTTTATTTCTGTAAACATGTTTCATCCTAATTCCTTTAATTGGCAGTTTCTGCTTCCTGCTTTTCCCCCAGTGTATGAGTCATATTTTTTCCTTTGATTTGTTGTTTCAAAGCTGAATATTTTGGAGAGTTACAGTGCATAATGCTCTTTTAATAGAAGTTTATTATTGTCAATTTTATTGTTTTTAGTAACTGGCTGGATTATTTAGTATAGCCTATTCCCATCTCTTTGGCATTCAGTCTCTGATGTCATTTCTTTGGAAGGTTCAGTTTTTGATAGAACCACAGCCAAACTGGGATGACAATGGTTGTGGTGCAGCTTTCTTTCTGTGCCTACTCACAGCAGGCAAACTCTACCAGTTGGTAGCTGATTGTTCTATTGTTTTCAAAAGTGCCCTGGAGCATACATGGTTATTTAAATTATTGTCATCATTCTGGTTTTGAAAAAAGTTTTGAGTTCAATATTTGATTGTTTTTCAAAACCCAGTAATCTTTTTTCATTGTTCTATTCTGCAAAGTAGCAGCCCTGATGGTTAAGTCTGTGTCTTGAATCTCTTCTAGTTGCTTTCTACCTCCACCGTACTTGAGAGTATTTTTACATTTGAAATTTTTTGCCTACCTCAAATGAAATCAGTTTATGTGGAAACAGATTTAGATAATCTGTTTTAAAACTTGTTTCTCTCTCTAGAGCAAACTGAGTCAGGGCTCTGGAACTGTGAGTGAGGGCAAAGAGTACTTCACTCTAAGTGATATCCCCAATGTAGGTGTTGAGCACTAGGGGGAGGGCAGCAGCCTGGTGTTGTCACAGCTCATTCCTCATGATTTAGAACCCCATGTTGTCAGATGAGGTATGCTACAATGCTTGTGAGTTCTTTGACTCACAAATGAAATAAATTTTAGAATGAACAGAATACTTTTTAAAGCAATTTATTAGGGAGAGAAAAGGAGAAAGATAAAGGGAGACATGACAGGGAGCTGACATGGACAGCTGTCTTGAAAGGAAAAACAAGTTTTTGTTTATTGCAAGAAGCTAAATATAACTATCATGCTAAAGAGATTGGGCTACAAGTATCTGCATCTCAGATATTACCATCTCTCCACCTCTGATAGACAAACCGAGTGAACTTTTCTTGGAACACACATTTTGCCTTTATAGATGGGTTACTATGTTAACCCATTAGTTAAAAAGTGGTTTACATTATTTCTACACTTTGATTGGCTTTCATTTGATAAGCTAAAAATCTGGGGATAAACTGGCAGATCCACACTTTGATCCACAGGGTGGTGAAGCCTGATGTGATAAGGAAAAATGTTTGAAAGCTTCTTCTATTCTAAAACTTTCTAAAACTGCTTACAAGAAATGTGTATATCTAAGTCTAACCTATACTGACTACTCTGCCTCAGAACCACATATGGTTATAATATGTGGTTATAATAATTCTGGTCTTATATTTCAGCATAAATGCCCCGGTAGAGTCTCCATTTACAAGTGGACACTGAACAGAAAAAGGAGTTATCTTATTTCTAGATCACACTTCCCAAGTATCTAGTTTCTCTAATGGGAAGCTGAAGACACGATAAGAAATACCATAGCCCTATCCTTCCTTTGAAGGATACCCTCTGACTAGGGGCAGGGGGAAGATGGAGGTCTATGTTTTTGGCTGTGGTATCCTTGAGTGAACTCTGCCTCCAGAATCTGGGAGGGGGGGCAGAAAGAGAGTTTTGGTTCCAATGCCACAGATTTTTCGCTTTCTAACCAAAATTTAGTAGGTGCTCTTTAGTAGCTGTTTATTTCCTTTTCACTCTTAGGACCACTTTTAGATTTTATGAGTTGATTTTACATATTTATAAAAATATATTTATTTATAAACTTAGTTTGTTAGAAACTTCATTGCCAAAATTGTCTTTAGATTGTGTATAATGTGTCAAAATATCTCACAGAAGTAACATCCCAGTGATTCATTCACACAACTAACCTCATTTCCTGCCCCCTCCCAACTATATATTCCAAGCCTCTGTGTTAGTGACAGCAGCAATGCTGTAATTAAGCAAAAACATTCCAGTTTTTTACGAACTTTGGTTACTACTTTGACATATCAAGGTATGCATCTAAAAAGATGTCTAGGCTAGGCACAATGGGTCATGCCTATAATACCAGAACTTTTGGGGGCCAAGGCAGGAGGAGTGCTTAAGCCCAGGCATTCCAGACCAGACTAGGCAACATAGAAAAACCTTATTTCTACAAAAACTCAGAAAAAGTCATGCAAGCTTGCATGTGCCTATAGTCCCAGCTACTTGGGGTTCTGAGGCAGAAAGATTGCCTGAGCCCTGGAGGTCAAGGCTTAAGTGATCCATTATGCCACTACACTCCAGCCTGAGTAACAGAGTGAGACTCCAGCTCAAAAAACAAATACATGTCTGTTGTAATATTTTATAAGTATTTTTGGGAAGGAGTTGTAAATTACCTTTTGTTCTATATAAGGGGACCCCCCAAATCTGAAATTTATTCATAAAAAGCCGTGTGTTTATTCTTACATGTTTAAATTTCAGTCACCTTTAAAGTACATTTCATTTGATACAATATACCTACCAAGGCACTTGTTTAACTGCTCAAAACAGTTTTTGAACTCATCAATTTTGATGTCTTTTACTGCTAATGCTATGGTCCAAGTAAATGCTCAGCTACTATCTCTCAATGCCAATAAATCGAGAAGTAGAAAAAAGTTTGTTTCTGAATTCAGGATTCAGGGAGACAGAAGCTGGCATCTGGCATTACTGGAACTGGTCTGCTCATCCTTTATGTTCCATAGTCCATTTTTATAAGTTTAGGGTTGCTGGTATTTATAGATGGACTACATGACTAACAGAACATTGTATAGAGCTTAAGTTTCAGACACATTTTGTCAGTAGTAACATTTATGGTCCACATTTCCTGGCTCCAGTTACCAAGGGTTGCCCACAGTTTCTCTTATGAGTAATACCAGATAGAGGAATTGACAAAGCTTCCCATAGAGTAAGGAAGTTAACAGAGCCCTGTAATGTTTAATAAAGTAAAACATTATTCAACCATAACATTGTTAATTAGTAGTTATAACAAGCAAAATGTAATACAAATTATAAGATTTATGATTACATGGTTACTATATTTTTTTAAATCTATGGCTACCGATAAAAGGGAGTGAATATGAATTCATTTATCTCAGTTGAGTGAGCACAGCCTGCAGGAAATAGTTAAGGATTTTTTTAAGTGACTTATGAGTAATGTATAGGAGATAAAGGAAAACAGTTTGTAAATTCTCAAGAATGTACATATGTGCAGACTCACCCGAACACTCATTATGCCTTTCTTTAAGGATTGTGGCAATATGTACATACAATATTGGGTGTCTGTATTACCTTTTTTTTTTTGCTTCACCTCTTCCACATTGGCAAAACTTTTCCCTATGAGGACTTTTTTATTCAGAAAAAAAAGCCACTCAGGGCAAGATTAGGTGAATAGAGATAGTGGGGCATGGGATCTTGCCATTTTTGGTCAAAAACTGCTGAACACTCATTGCAGTGTGGACAAGTGCATTGTCATGGTGGAAGCAATCATCCATCTTGAAATGGAAAAATGCGCTAAAGAATCTTTGGAAAAACAAATGACTGAAGCTTAATGCAGCCTTTCACAACAATGATAGCTGGTACACTGATGCTAGTAGATTCCTAGAATACTTACCTCGCAGGAAAATCCAGTACTACAAATGACTTGCTCTCCAAAAGATAATTATAATTCATTTGGGAGGGTTCTCCCTTGTATTTCTAAGACACAAATATCTACATTTTACAAGTGGGAAAATATATTGTAAAACTAACTTCAAATAAATATCTGATAACATAAAATACAAAGTATCTTATAAATAATCCTGATTTTATAATATTTTAGTTACAGTTTTTTTCTAGTATTTTATATGATAGCAACAGATATTTGGCATGTTTAGGTAATATTTAAAATTATACTAAAAAATTTGGGTTCAAATATTTTAACCACTTCTTTGAAGTAAATGTACTGGATAGAATTATTTATGTATTGGTTCACAAACTGGTTTTTGGTGAGGCATGTAAGCTAATGGCCTTTAAATATAAAGTTCATGCATCCTGTAGCATAATGCTACTGACAAAAGATGCCAAACTGTAAAATATTTAGGGAGGTTTATTGTGACCCAAATATAAGTGACCTAGGCCTACAAGCACTATTTGAAAAGGTCTTGAGAATGTGTGTCCATGGTAATTGAATTGAAGTTTAGTTATACACCTGCCAGGAAATAAGAAGTTACAAAAACCATGACTCAATACATATAAGGTTTACATTGGTTTGGCCTGGGAAGGTGGGTCATCTCCAAGCAGGTGTTTGCAGGTCATAGGTGGATTAAAAGGTGTGCTGCCTAAAGAGTTTTGAAATTCATAAGAAAATGCCACTGATGAGATAAGGGACATTGTGAGAATGTTTGTTGATATGTAGATGAAGGCTCATAGGTGGCAACCCTGAAAAGAATAGCAAATTTCTGGATGTTCTTTGGATCCCCAAAGGGAGATTCTATACAGATATAAATTTCCCCAAAAGATGGTTTTGCAGGATCATGAGATATATTTTATTTGTTTCTCTATCTATTATTTGATGTTATACCAGAGTCGGGTTGGAAAGTTACCCACATTATATCAGATTAATAAAAACACAACCCCCCAAGTCCCTTAGTTAGAAATTTGACAAAAGAGAGAGAAATAAAGGTCAGAGTTTAGTCCTCAGTCTTCTCTGTTGGCAAAAAGTCATTCTATGATTTGTATATGTGGTATATAAGTTTCATAACTCTAGGAAGACTCATCTCTGGAATTGTGTATTTGGTGACAATAGTTTCGATATTAGCAATGCTGGATTATGGAGGAAGGACATGCTTTAAATGGACTTTACAACCAATTGCTTAAGAAGAAAGATAGAGTCATATCTAGGGTTTGGGCTGGAAAAAACCTGGATTAGATCTACTTTTTGAACTGTCATAATCCTGTATTTTAATTGTCATTTTTCTTCGTTGCATCTGGCATAACATTTACAAGAGACATGTATTGATAACATAGTTTCTAAGAAAGTTGGAAGTAGAATTAGAGGGCAATAAACACTAACCAGTCAAAAATTGCCTGCATGCATCTTCATATTTTCCTTGCATTCCTTCACCCACTGTCTGGAAATTCCCCAGGAGTGTCACATATTAAAAGTTGAATTGGTAGCTGTGAAAATAAACAATTGAGTCAAAAGCTGAGTAGTAAAATATTCCATATGGACCAGTCCCATTAAACCTCTGTGTCTCATTTCATAAGATGTTATTGTAGATGGGTTAGGCTGCTATAAATGATGTTTGACAACAGATCTTCAATAAGAGATATTTTTATGAAGACATAAGAAAACAAAGGTTAATGTCTGAAACAATCTATAAACTGGTTTCCTTTGAATCTAGAGGGCAGTCAGTTGACGTATCCAGATGTTAGGATTCAAAGCATCTTTTGTTCAAAAGGAAGAAGTCAACAGTAATCCAACAAGTTTTCATAAAATCCATGTCAGAAAAATGGAAGAAAAATCTGAAAATATCAGTTTGGAGATGTTTAGCCAAAAAAGAATTTAGAATTCAATTTTAATTGTAGAAAATAATAAAAACTCAAAAGTAAAGCCAAGAGAATCTAGTAAGAGGTGTACTATAGTTTCTTTTTAACCCTAATTTGATCTCTTCAGTCCTCTATTTCTCCCAAAGAAAAATCATAGTAGGACCAATTTATTCACAAAATATGTTCCGGTCTCATTATACTTGGCCTTATTATTTGCATAAAGTACAGTAAGAATGATTATTTGCCATAGTTGCACTTTGTAAACTAGTTTTGCTATAACTATTTTTAAAATAAGCAATCAGATTAGATCTCTTGAGTGTAGCCAAGGATTTATATGAGCCTGCAAATTACCTGTATGATTTGGGTGAATTCCTCTTTTCAAGGTCCTAAAATAACTTGGGGTTTTGGAGCCTGGCAGTAAGTGACAATCTTTACTCACCACTAGTGAGGAGCCATGTAAAAAAGCTGACAAGGTACAAGGACAGCCATTTTAAGAGGCTTTTAATAGGCTCTTTACAGATCTCAATCTCAATTCCTCAAGGCATTCTGCTCATATCTGAAATGTTATTTCAGTATCTGTAATCATGTCCAGTTACAAAATAAAACAGGTTCTTATTGAACTTATGCAAATAACTATATTGCCATATATCAATATTCACAAACAGTTTCCAAATTCTGGAGAAATTAGGTAGAGAGAAAGAAATATGCTTCAACTTTTGTTTATAAGAGCATACATTACTAAATGGTTAAAAGCAGTAAATAGCTCAAAGAAAAACTTCTGAAAAACAAACAAAAAGAATCAGCAATGTTTCAAACAAAAAAGTCTTAAAAGGTTATTTGACTCTTCTATTAGCTCAGTCCATGCAGGTTACTCCTATTCACCAATTTTTATGAACACATAAGTCCCCCAACAAGTGCTCTGAGAAATTTATCTAAGTACAATGGCACTGCCTCTGAAGTTATTAGAAATCTGCATTGAAGAATACCTGTCAGTATCCTATATCTGGTAAAAAGTTGCTTTTTGAAAAAGATAAAAGCAAAACAATAATTGTGGATGGCAGAAGTCTTAAACTGAGTTAGAGACAAAATTTTTTGGAGTTGGAGTCTCACTCTGTTGCAGAAGCTGGAGTGCAGTGACACACTTATGACTACTGCAGCCTTGGCCTTCCAGGCTTAGGCGATTCTTCCACTTCAGAAAGTAGCTGGGACTACAAGCATGCACCACCAAACTCTGCTAATTTTTGTATTGATTGTAGAGATGAAATCTTGTCATATTGCCCAGGCTGGTCTCAAACTTCTGGGCTCATTCTTACCTCAGCCTACCAATGTGCTAGAATTACAGATATGAGTCATCACACCAAGCCAGTTGGTTAGAGACGCAATTGACAAAACTTCGTTATTTCTGTGGCATACAACAAATGAACATAATGATTATTATTACTGGTAACTAAAACTTTTCAATAATACAATAACAAATATAAGTAAAATCCAAAAAAAAAAAAAAACTAAACATCTTTTTATTTTACAATGCTTTCTGTATGATTTTAACAAGCCAAATAAGACACATAGACATCTTTTGGACTTCAAGAACTAAAAATTAATGGAGTCAAAAAGACTTAGTTCAGAACTTGAAATTTTGATTTTGGAAAGTTTTTAAAATATTGAAATTTTATCTGTGTGTGTGTGTGTGTGTGTGTGTGTGTGTGTGTGTGATAGAGTCTCACTCTGTCACTCCGACTGAAGTGCAGTAGTGACATGATCACAGCTCACTGAATCCTTGACCTCCTGGTCTCAAACAATTCTCTGTCTTCAGTTATTCAATTAGCTTGGACTACAGGTACATGCCACCATGCCTGGCTAAACTTTTTTTTATTTTTTGTAAAGATGAAGTATTGCTAAGTTTTCCAGACTGATCTAGAGTTCCTAGGCACAAGCAGTCCTCCTGCCTCAGCTTCCCAAAGTGCTAGGATTACTAGCATGTACCACTCCGCCAATATCAAAAAATAAGATTACAGGTTTTTGTAAAATATTTGCTCACTTATCCAAATAATAATTCAAAAATTTTAAAAATCAAAAGCCTTTATTCTTTCATAGAGTAGACTCCTCTCTTTAAACAATAAGACCCCAAAGAAGACAGCAATTGGATAACTGAATGTTTCTCTCCCTTCTTTTCTGTAATTTTGTTTTTGGAGTTTCCTCCAAAAGTAAACAAAAAATCTTTAATCTCTTCAAAGTACATGAAAATCTTGTTGAAAATAGAAAACCAAATGTTTATTTTTGATAGTATATTGTTAACAAAGAAGCTGGCCAATTGTGGTAGCTCATACCTGCAATTTCAGGACATTGGGAGGCTGAGGCAGGAGAACTGCTTGAATACAAGAGGTTGAGACCTGCCTAGGCGACATAGTAAGACCTTATCTCTACAAAAAATTAACAAAATTAGACAGACATGGTGACATGTGCCTGTAGTCCCACCTGTTGGGAGGCAGAGGTAGAAAAATTATCTGACCCCAGGAAGTTGAGGCAATAGTGAGCAGGTGGAAGCCTGTGTGACAGAGTAAGAAACTAACTAAAAAAAAAAGAAAGAAAAATAATTGAAGCTAATTTTAATGAGATCTTATAAATAATTGTTTAATTTTAATCAGTTTGATCATGAGATAATATTTTTATAAACCTTTTATAACCTTCTATACTTTTTTAACTAAAAAGCAAACCAATGCTCTAAAAAAAACCCTATCTTTCCAACATATATTCTGGCACAGTAGAAGTGTGTTTGATATTAATATTTAATTTATAGAAAAACTATATTTTTTATATCTTAGTCAACTTGATCAAATATAAAGTTATTTTTATAATACCAATCTTCTTTAATATTTTTTATCTTATTTAAATCTTCAGTTTTATGTTAAAAGTTTTATATCAGAACAAAAACATTTTACTTTGATTTTTAATCTCAATATCTGTTTAGTTTTAGCCATAATTTATATTCCTATAAGTTTCAAAGAATTTAAGCATCTAAATTAGACAAAATTACTTTTATTTTTAACAAAACAATATTCCTATGCCTTCTTATAATGTTTCACCAAAAACATATCACATTTTCCTTATTCATTTTGAATGTAAAATTGCTTTTCTTATATTTAGTAATTTAATTATGTACATCAATTACAATGTAAACTCTCACTGACTCTTATTTTTAGTAAAACGCCTAGGAGAAAAGCAATTTTAATTATATGTCAGATAAATAGTCCCTGACTAACAACAGGTCTGAGTCTAGGCTTCACTATATCTTAACAGTTGAAATTCAAATACTTAAGTTTACAGACAACTTAAGCAAGTACAAAAGGTAGTACAGAAGCAAAATTTTATATCTTAATATATCTAGTAGAAATAGTATGGAACCAATAAACCAATAGATACAGAAAAAAAATCTAAATTAACTGTTGTCCTGTTAAATCAATAAAAAAATTTTGTCTATTTTTAAAAAATATATTTAAACATATTGAAGGTATTCATTTAATCTGTATTAGAAATTTTAGGTAACTAGTCTATTTTTACCTAAGTACATATGAATGCTTTACTGGTGACACACATTATTTTTAACAAATTTGTATTATAAAGAATTCTAAACTTCATGTTCTCACTTCACAAAATAAAGACTCCTGCATGGCTTCCTCTGGTGCTGCACAGCAGTGGTGGGTCCAGAACTAGGCTGAGTACTTAATTCCGTAAAATGATTGCTTCATGAACTAATAGTTCATCTATGCAAAAAGATGAAAGCTTTACTTTTTACAGTTGTAAGTAAATGAAGATCAAGTGACATAATGCTTCTTAAAATATGCTATTTGCTTCCAGAATCTTTATCCTGTTCCATTGGTCTATATGTCTGTTCTTGTACCAATACCAGGCTGTTTTGATTACTATTGCCTTATAGTAAAGATTTAAGTCTGGAAGTGTGCTACCTCCTGCTTTGTTTTTTTTTTTTGCTAAGAATTGTTTTGGCTATCTGTGGTCGTTTATGTTTTCATATGAATTTCTGTATTGTCATTTCCAGGTCTGAAAAGAATGATGTTGATAATTTAATGGGCAGTGTGTTGAATCTGCAGATTACCTCAACCAACTCATCTTTGACAAAGCCTCCAACAACAACCACTGGAGAGAGGAGAACCTATTCAGTAAATGGTGCTGGGAAAACTGGTTGATCACATGCAGAAGATTGAAACAAGACTCCTACCTATCACCATATACAAAAATTAACTCTAAATGAATCAAAAACCTAAATGTAAAACCTCAAACTATAAGAACCTTAGAAAATGCAGGAGACACCCTTATGGAAATTGAAACTGGCAGCCAACTCCTGATCAAAACTTTAAGTGCCCATACCATAAGAAATAAGATAGACAAGTGGGACCTCATCAAACTGATGAGCTTCTGCAAAGCAAAAGAAACCATCAAGAGAGCAGGGAGACAACCCACAGAATGAGAAAAACTAGTTGCCAACTGTACATCTGACAGAGGTCTAATATCTAGAATCTACAAGGAACTCAAATGCGTTGAAAGGAAAAAAACAGCCCCACTAAAATTGGGCAAAAGACACAAATAGACACTTCTCAAAAGAAGATATACAGGCAGCCAACAGACACATGAAAAAGTGCTCAGCCTTACTCATCATCAGAGAAATGCAAATCAAAACCACATTGAGATACCGCCTCACCCCAGTATGAATGGCCATTATTAAAAAAACAAACAACAACAGATGCTGGTGAGGATGCAGAGAAAAAGGAACACTTCTACACTGCTGGTAGGAATGTAAACTAGTGCAACCTCTTTGGAAGACAGTGTGGCGATTTCTGAAGGAACTAGAAATTGACCTTCCATATTACTCAGCAATCTCCCTGTTGTGAATATACCCAAGGGAACTCAAATCATTCTACAAAAAAGATACCTGCACACATTGTATACATATACATTTGTTGCAGCTCTATTCACAATAGCAAAAACATGGAACCAATCATGCTGCCCATCGAGCTGGTCTGTATTAAAAAATGTGGTGCATATACACAATTGAATATGATGCAGCCATAACGAAGGACAAACATATGGACTTCACAGCAACTTGGATGAATTTAGAGTCAATCATACTCAGTGATCTATCACAGAAACAAAGAACAGAGTACCATATGTTCTCGTAAACTGACCTTGAATACTTACCATCATACTATAATAAAGGAATTGACAGTAGTGGGAAACTACCAAGGAAGTTGGGGGGTGGGATTGGCAGTTGAGGGAAACTGCCAGGGGAGGGAGGGGAACACCTCATCAACAAAGGTGCCTGAATAATCAACATCTGTATACCTAACCCTGAATTGTACCCCACAACTTTAAAATAAATGTATATATATATGCTATTTGCCATCTTAATATCGAGAACAGAGTCTGCTACACCTATGTATTTCCATACATTGTTATAGACAGCTAAACCCTTCAACTATAAAATGAATGTTAAGGCTTTTCACAAAAGCATGCCTAACTCAGAGGAGCCTTTTCAAATCCATTTAAAGTATACTTAGGTCATATTTTCTCTGAACAAGCGCTTATACGCTATGACTCTTTTTTCCTTGCTTTTTTTTCAAATTGAGAAACATCCTAATTAGCTAATCAAATCACAGGCTGGAACTTTGCATCTGAAGTTGCTGCTTATGGGCTTTGGGAAAATATACACCTCTGGAAAAATAACTGAGGGCATGAACAACCACCAGGGAGGATGAGATTTGTCAGATGCCAAAATCAGGGGATGGGTGATGGTGTCTGTCAGATACAAACAGGTCACCAGAATCATGGCACTATCAGTCACATGACATCACACATGCCTCATGTGGGACTCATGCTTTTTCTGGTGTGTCCTGTTTCATATCTATACACACATTCTTATTTTGTAATAAATAGTTAATTGCACCCAAATCGATACTGAAAGAAAGCTTTAAGTATTCTCAGATGATGGATATGTTTTCACTGGATTTAGTACTGATAAATTTCAGGTGCACATTTTTCTAATGTGTCTCACTTTACTTCAGCTGAAATAAATAAAGTTGGAACTGTTGAAACAAGTCGAATTTAGGAAGACATTAAGAGTTGCAGAGGGTGAGATATGGCAGATAAAAAGTATTGTGTGTGTGTGTACTTTTGAGTTTGCACCTATCTTAATGTCTTCTCCTAATACTTTTAGAACACATTAAGCCTCTTATCTACATATTTGGAGAAAATATAACTTTGCTAGCAGAGAAACAATATAACTTGTCTACTGTAGAAAATAGGTATTGGCTGTAAAATATATGTATGAAATTATATATATATAAATATATGTATAAAATAAAATTAGTTTCATTTATTGGTCTTATTAAAGTGCTATCTGACGTTGTTATCCCGCTCTTGCAAAAAAAAAAAAAAAAAAAAAAAGATAACTACAGACCGTTGTTTCTAATAAGCAGAGAGATCTATTTCCGTATTAAACCGACGGTTTAGTAGTGATCTTCAGATCTTGTGAACTCCACATGTTTTTTTTTCAAAGACAACTAAATAGAAAAAAAAATCAAGGAATATATACACTGGAACTATAGTGGTAGTTTTCAGTATTGTAAAAAATTGTTCTACAGAGCTTTTTGCTGTTTTTCAGTATGTAATAAAGTTCTTTCTAGATCTTAGTTGAAGAAGAAAGTGAAACAATTGAATCTTCAGCATGTTCTCATTGGCAGAGCCTTCTTGTGTCATGTAAACTGTGCCATGTTATTTTAAATGTGAAATATATATTTATATATACACACACATCTATAAAATTAAAAAATAAACAAGTAAAATTTTTCTAAGTTTTATGGCTCCCAACATGCTTTCTTTTATATAATATGATTTCTGATTGTGTCCCTCAAAAAAGTATTTGGTACTTATAATATCTTTTATTTTCTCTGAAAAACAAAAAGTACAAAGTTTAAACTCTGATTTTAGTAGTTATTTTAAAAAGGAACATTTTAAATGCTGCTCTTTCACAAGTACAGATGAAGATGACTGTAATTACGGCTGAAGGATATTTTTCTGTGGGACAAAGCCCTGCAGTTCCCTCCTCTGACTGGGTTCAGACCTCCCTCAGGACAGGTCTCCGCCATTTTATGAGTTCCAATCTTACTCCTCAGGGCAATGGTTCAGCACACTGAGGGAGAGGGGCCAGCACTTTCTGGAGTCGAGATCTGTAAGCCCCAGGTCATGTGTCCCAGATAATTGCTCTCCCAAAGTTGGGTGCTAGGATGAATTGAGTGAGGCATCAAAAAGTTCCATAATCAAGATCAACAATATTTTAATGCAATGTTTTAAAAAAGCAAAATGTATGCCAAATAATCCATGATGAACAAAATATCAACATTTTCAATCAGACAGGACCAATATTGTTGACTTTTCCTTTCCTTTTGCCTGACGATCTTCACAAATGATAATCCCTTCTTTCCCTTGGGTTGTGTGTCAGGGTTAGGATGAGGAATGGGGATGTAGAGAACAAGTACTCTTTGCTGAGTGTATGTGGCAAGCAGCACACTCAAGTTACCTGGTGTTCTCAATGACTTTTTGAGTCGGGTATTCTGCCAATGTTTCCAAATGACAAAAATGCCCATCAGAGCGATGAAGTCATGATCTAGAGGCACAAAACCAGTAAAGGCTGAGTTTGATTTCCAACCCACACCCATTGGGCACCATATTCATCTGCTTTTTCTTAATGAAAACAGAATACCTGAAAGTGCATAATTTATATGAAATATTATTCTCACAATTATGGAAGATGAAAAGTCCAAGCATGAAGGGCTGTATCTGGCAAGAGCTTTCTTGCTGGTGGGGACTCTACAGAGTCCCAAGGCAGCCCAGGATATCACAGGATGAACAAACTGCACATGCTAATGTGCTATCTTAGGTCCCTTTTCCTCTTATTCTAAAGCTACCAGTCCCTCCACCCATAACCCATTAACTTATTAATACATTGACTTATTAATACTTGAATAGATTAATTCATTCATGACAGCAGAGTCCTCAAAATCTAATAACCTTTTAAACCCCAGCTCCAATATTGCTACATTAGGGATTAAGTTTCAACATCAATGTTGATAGGGACACTCAAACCATAACAGATTTCAAAGTGTGCATTTTTATCCACATGACCTACTGCCTCTGGGACACAGGCATTTTGCCATGAGATATTCTTTCCAGAAACAGAGAGCTTTAGTGTATGCTGCATTTTCTTTTTTAATAAAATTACTTTATTAAGATGTGAGGTACCAAACAGGCTTAAGTATACAAATGGTCATTGCACAGGTAAAGTTTGGGCTTCCCTTTGGTCCCTACTTTGCCTGACTTGAAATCAGGTACCTTTATTGATGTTACATGCTCTACCCCTCCCCTGGCAGTTTCCAGTTATTGCCAATCCCTTTCTTATAGTATTATGGTAAATGTTCAGGGTTCGCTTATGAGTGAGAACATGTGGTACTCAGTTCTTTGTTTCTGTGATAAATCACTGAGTATTATAGACTCTAAATCCATTCAAGTTGCTGTGAAGTCCATAATTGTTTTCTTCTTTATGGCTGCATAATATTCCATCATATATATGTACCACATTTTTTTATCCAGTCCAGTTTCAATGAGCAGCATGGTTGGCCCATTGTTTTTGCTATTGTAAATAGTGCTGCAATAAACATGTGTGTGCAGGTATCTTTTTTGTAGAATGATTTAAGTTCCTCCAGGTAGATTCCCAAAGGGTAATTGCTGGGTCATATGGAAGGTCAATTTCTAGGTCTTTTAGAAATCACCACATTATTTTCCATTGAGATTGAATTAGTTTGCTCTTATCAACAGTGTAGAAGGATTTCCTTTTCTCCACATTCTTACCAGCATCTATTGTTTTGTTCATGATGGCAATTCTTACTAGAGTTAGGTGGCATCTAAATGTGGTTTTGGTTTGTATTTCTCTGATGATTAGTGAGACTGAGCATTTTTTTGTGTTTCTGTTGGTGCCTCATATGTCTTATTTTGAGAAGTGTCTATTCATTTCTCTTGTTCACTTTTTAATGAAGCTGTTCGTTTGTTTTTTCCTTTTAGCACTTTTAAGTTCCTTGTAGACCATGGATGTTAGGACTCTGTGAGATATGCAGTTGGCAAATATTTTATCCCATTCTGTGGGCTGTCTCCCTGTTCTGCTCTATTGATGGTTTCTTTTGCTTTGCAGAAGCTTTTCAGTTTGTGAGGTTCCACTTGTCTATCTCATCTCTTATGGCATGGGCTTTTGGGAGTTTGGTTAGGAATTAGTTGCCTAATCTGATTTCCATAAGGGTGTCTTCTGCATTTTCTAAGATTCTTAAAGTTTGAGGTTTTACATTTAGGTCTTTGATCCATTTGGAGTTGATTTTTGTGTATGGTAGGCTTCCTGTTTCATTCCTCTACATGGGATCAGCCAGTTTTTTCAGCACCTTTTCCTGAATAGGTTCTCTTCTCCCCAGTGGCTATTGTCAGAGGTTTTGTCAAAGGTGAGTTGGTTGAGTAATGGAGGTTTTGCCTCAGGAATCTCTATTCTGTTCCATTGGTCTATATGCTTGTTCTTATACCAGAACCAGGTTGTTTTCATTATTGTAGCCTTATAATAGAGTTTAAAGTCTGGAAGTGTGATATCTCCCACTTTGTTTCTTTTACTAAGAATTGTTTTGGCTATTTGTAGTCTTTTATGTTTCCATATGAATTTCTGTATTGTCATTTCCAGATCTGAGATATAAAATTTTGCTTCTGTAATACCTTTTGTACAGGCTTAAATTGGCCATAAACTTAAGTATTTGGATTTCAGCTGTTAAGATATAATGAAGCCTAGATTCAGACATATCTTTAGTTCTGGACTATATATCTTACATGTAATTAAAATTGTTTGCCTCCTAGGTATTTTACTAAAAATAAAAATTACTGGAGTTAACATTGTAACTGATGTACATAATTAAAATTACTAGAAATAAGAAAAGCAATTTTATATGCAAAATAAATAAGAAAAATAAAATGTGGTTTGGTGAAACATTATAAAAGGGCACGGGAATATTATTTTCATAAAAAGAAAAGTATTGTTGTCTAATTTAGATGCTTTTTTAGTTCTTTTAAAATTTAGGGAATATAAATCATGACAAAAACTAAACAGATATAGAAATTGGGAAAGAAAGTAAGATTGTTTTTTTTTGTCCTGATATAAAACTTTTAATATAAAATTTAAGATTTAAATAAGAAAAAATATATGAACAAAGATCAATATTATAAAAAAAGTTGATATGTGGTCATGTTGGTTAAAATATAAAAATATGTAGTTTTAATAGAGTTTTTTTTTTAGCATTTACTTCTCTGTCCTTTAGTAAAAAATAGTAGAAGGCTACAAAAGGTTTATCAAAATATTACCCTAATTGTCAAACTAATTAAAATTAGGTAGAATTCTTTATAAGGTTTTATTAAAATTTGCTTCAATTTTTTATCTCACTTTGCCACACAGGCTGGAGTGCAGTGTTATGAACACAGCTCACTGCTGCCTTGACCTCTTGTGCTTAGATAATTTTTCTACCTCAGTATCCCAAGTAGGTGGAACTACAAGCATATGATATCATGCCTTCCTAATTGTGTTGATTTTTTTTTGTAGAAATAAAGTCTTGCTATGTTGCCTTGGCAGGTCTCAATCTCCTGGACTCAATAAATCTCCTGCCTCAGTCACCCAAAGTGCTGAAATTGCAGGCATGAGCCACCACACCTGGCCCACTTTGTTTGTTAATAATAAATGAATGTAAAGATAAATATTTGGTTTTATATTTTCAACAAGATTTTTATATAATTTGAAGAGAATAAAGACTTTCTGTTTACCTTTGGAGTAAACTGGAGAAAGAAAGAGAGAGAGAGAGAGAGAGAGAGAAAGAGAGAGAGAGGAAAGAAAGAAAGAAAGAGAAAAGGAGAGATATTCATTCAGTTGTCTACCTGCTGTCTTGTTTTTCAGGTCTTATTGTTCAAAGAAATGAGTATACTTTATCAAAGCAAATGTTTTTGCTTTTTAAAATGTTTGAATTATTATTTGACTAAATAAACAACTATTTTACAGTTACCCGTAATTCTGTTTTGTGATCTGTTTCTAAACCTTTGCTATGTTGAAGATAATTAGTACATTTTATGGAATTTGACATACCACATCTTAAAAGCATCTCATTTATTTTAAATCAACCTACTTCCATGTTCTATGTGTTGCAAAAATATAGACAAAAGCAACTATTCTTACAGCAGTTTTTCTTGTTGTTATTGTTCAAAGAAAAGATAAATATTGTTTTTACTTTTTAAAATGTTGTTATTCTTACTAGCATATTGACTTTACCTTGCTAAGTAAGAACTAACAAATAGAAAATTGTTTTAATATTTGAAAAAAACCACATTAATTTTAAACATCTGCAATTGTGTCCCATAACAGCAATAGATAATACAGGCTCTAAAATACAAAAAGTTATAATTTGCAAAATTTATTTCAATATTATTCACAATACTTTTTGATAACATATATGCATTCATAAAATGATGGGAATTTATAAAATTATATAATCAAGTAATCCACCATTACAGAACTGAACCTATATACAGACATTAACTTCTACCATGCTGTTTGAAGATTTCTTTGTTTTTGTTTTGTCTTATTTTGTTTTTTGTAATCTTGAAGGAATGTGGAAGATTCATAAAGGGAGATATAGGTGAGAAGGGTGCTAAATTTTACCTACACCAAAGTGGAATTACTCCATGCATACAACTAACTTTTCACTTTGATATTTTAGAAACAGTACATTATCAGGATTCAGTTCAAATTGTGGAAAATTACAAATATACAAGACAGTGAACAAGAGAATGTAACCACAGATGTACTATAATTTCTTTTGAAGCATAGTTTTCTCTCTCCAGTGCTCCATCTCTACCAAAGACAAATCATAGTAGGACAAATGTATTTGAAAAATAAGGATTTAGTCCTGTTATATCTGGTCTGATTAGTTATGTAAAATGCAGAAAGAATAATTATTTGCCAATAGACTTCTTTTTAAATTGATTTTGTTGGAAACTTTATCATAAGTTTCTACAGCCCAGCCTAAAAATACCTGCTTAATTTGGGTGAATGTTTCTCTTCTCGAGGCTCCCAAAATAACTTGAGATTCTGGGCCCATCAGAGAATAAACTTCTTCACTCACCATTGGTCAGGAGCCCTATTAAGGAACTGAGAAGGTACC
Organism: Cephalopachus bancanus; assembly: GCA_027257055.1. Classification (NCBI taxonomy): domain Eukaryota; kingdom Metazoa; phylum Chordata; class Mammalia; order Primates; family Tarsiidae; genus Cephalopachus; species Cephalopachus bancanus. The sequence goes on along the minus strand of JAPVLO010001391.1, from coordinate 8,527 downwards.
AGGCCAGCCTTTCCAATGAGTTTTTTATTGTGCTTCTTTAAAGATCTCAATCTCAACTCCTCAAAGCAATCTGCTCATATCTTAAAATGTCATTCCTGCCAAAACCTGGGTAAAATAACCAGTGTCTCCAATCATGTTGTCTACAGAAGAAAAAAATTTTTATAAAACTTTTGCAAATAACTATATTGTCATAAATCAATACTCAAATCAGTAATATTTCAAATAAAACTATCAGTCTTCTATTGGGTCAGTCTATACAACATCCTCTATGGCCATTTGGGTGGGAAGAAGAGCACTCATATCCACTCATAACCCTTGTTCTGCTCCATATTGGGCCAGCAATCCTTGTGAACACATAAGCTAACTAATAAATGTCCTGGAAGTTTATCTTTTTTCTCTCTCTAGTCTAGTGACACAATCTCCAAAGTTATCAGAGACATGTATTGAAAAACATTTGTCAGAGCCCTAGAGGTGATTTTAAACCACATTTTAAAAATGAATTAATGTAAATGTTAGCAGATAAAAAAATATCAGGACAGTCATGGTAAAATATAAAATTGATGGGAAGAAGTTTTGACTTTTAAGATATTTCACAAGAGGTAAAGAACTTGGTTGATGTCTCATATAGTAAGAAAAATTCATCTGGATATAACTCTATTAAGTCACCTCAGAAGTACTAATAGTCATGAAAAGTTAAATTGTGTGTATACAAATATAGCTTCATGTGGGCAATTTTCTTTTAAGTAAAAACTTGTAATAACTGCCTGATGTCAGTAATTCTGACTTTGTTTCTGAGACAGTCCCATTTATAAGAACTGTGCCATAAGTATTCTCCCTGAAGTCTTATAAAACAGTGTAAATTATCATCAATAAGGATATTTTTTAAATGCATCAATTTTTCAAGCTCCTTTTAAGAATTGAAGTTTCATAAACCATTATTTTTAATACATTTAGAATGACTCTGATACACCTTCATTTCCTTCATCTCTTACTCCCATTCTCTAGTACTTAAAGCCCATTTGAATTCAACATCTGAACTTCTTCTTCCAGGTCTCAGAGCCCATGCTCCATGGAGGAAATTATTGAATCCGGAGGACAATGGAAAATTTAGTGATTAAACTGTTCACAAAAATTGAGAGATGCTGAATAACCTGATCTTTCAAGATGTTAAATTTAATAAAGATAAACAAATATACAGAAAAATTGCGGCCTGCCAATTGGTGCCTTGCTTCAAAAAAATATCCTTTGTGGCCATTTGGGTGGGAAGAAGAGCACTCATATCCACTCATAACCATCTATCTCTGCCTCTAGTTCTGCCTTCATTCTGCATTCTTTCCATTAAAGTTAAAATAATCAACTAAAGAAGTAGAGGAAACAGAAAAAATAGGAAATAGAAAATTTCTTTGCACCAGTTTCTGGTGAAAAAAATTGTAATATTAATACTAAAGCCTTTTCTCATTATAATATTTTACTTTGTGATCTCTAAAAGGCAATATATCTACCCCAAAGGCAGAAGGAAAAGTAAGAGGGCATCAAACTTATACAATAATGTGAAGAGCTATATTTGCAATAATAAAAATTATATAATATTCCATTGCAGAAAAAGAAATAATTATATTAACAGCTATGTTTAACTTTTTAGAAATCTTATTCTTGTTGTCTCTCTCTTTTTTTTTTTAAATCAACAAAACCCTTCCTAGGAAGAAAATGCTGGGCAAGACTGTAAAAGTGGGGGCTCGATAGCATGTGACCAGGCCCCTGGTGCAATAGCTGGTGCTGCAGTTTCTCTGCTTAGTCCCTGGCTCTTCCCAAGTCCCAGAAGCCGAGTGCCACTTTTTAAAAAATGGACAAAAGTTTTCCTGTGAAAAGTGGCAGGGAGAGACTATCGCCCCAGGCTCTCCCTCACCATTGGCAGGAGAGACTGCTAGATCCAGACGTTGCCTCACCACTTCAGCACCTGGCAGGGCACTGGCAGCAGGAGCTTCAGAGGGAGTCCAGAGGCTAAGTCCCATGGAAGAGGACAAGAGAGGCACCCCACCGCCATCTTGAAGGCAGGGAAGGAAAGTGCTCCAAATTGCTCACCACAGAGCAACAGACCCAATCTCTTTAACTGGCAGATCAACTACTCAGGGACTGGTCATGAACCAGAAGGACTATCCTGAAAGCACAAACTTTGGAGAAACCTGACGAGTTCTGAGTTCCAGGCACCCCACCCTCTACCCTGATCCAGCCACAAGACTAAGGGTGAGGCCAGAAAAGGTGGAGGAAGGACTCCAAAGAGATCAATAGTGAGTCTGGGGCTGACCCAAACCCCCTCCTCCCCTACAATCCTCTGAACATCAGACCCACATAGTTGGGCCACAACTGAGAGGGACAAATTCAGGTGGAGCCTGGACGTCAGTCACAATAGGAGAGTTCCAATCCAGGATCGGCCTGGCTGGGGCACCCTGTGCAAGTACATATCTGGGGAAGAGACAATTCCACACCTCCCCACTGGAGGAGATCTCCCTGACCATATGAGAGTAGGAAGGGAGGACTGCAGCCCTACTCACCTCCACTGCTCCTCCTCCTTCCCTGCTCCAGACACTGAGGAGAGAGTGAAAGAAGTGGATCTGCAGGAGAGACCTGATTAAAGGAGCGATTGCCAAACCTGCCACAAGAGGGCAGGTTTTTTTTTCTTCTTTTTTTAATTTTTAATTTTTAAAACTTCTTTGTTACTTCATCTATTTTTTAAATGTTATTCCTTTGTACATAAATGTGTATGTGAGGATTTGATCTGCATCTCCCTAAAATTTATTTCTTTATTTGTTGTTTTCTGTTTATGTGTGTATGTGAATGATTTAGTGTTCATCTTTCAGTTTTGTTGTTGCTGGTTTGTTTTTGCTCTTTTGTTCTGGGATTTTTATTTTTTATAATTTAAGGTGTGTGTCAATATATGTGTGAGGGTTTGATCTGAATTCTTTTTTATTCCCCCCAGTCTTTCTGTTTTGCTTCTCTGTGCACTTTGTGCTAGGCATATGTTGTGTGTTTAGTTTTCTTGGTTTTTTGTTGTTGCCTGTTTTGTTATACTTTGTTGTTATTCCACTTTGTTTGGGGGTGTCTATGTCTGTGTGTTCAATTTTTATTGCATTGGTTTTGCTTTGTGTCATCATATAGAATGGTGGTGGGGAGTGAGTCTCAGGGACCATATACCACAATAAGTGAACACTGCAATCCTCAAGTAGTTTCTGAATCTTCATGCCACATACCCTAATATTTGAATTTTAAAAACTACAAGATACTACAAAGTTATAGATCTACTATTCTATTTCAAAATAGAACAAATTCAGAGCCAGGGTCAGGGAAGAATTAAGGACTGAGCAAACATCATACGGGAAAGTCTCTCCCACTGACACTGAATAGCAGAACTAAAGAGAAAAAAGCAACAGATCTGTCACAAATGAGGAAAAACCAAAGGAGGACCACAGGCAATTTCAAGTGTACCAAAGACAAAACTCCTGAAAAATCAGACCTTGGTGCCCAAACAATGGAAGTCACCAATGATTGACTTCAAAATACAACAAGGATGATAGAATGGAGGTAAAGAGTGAATAAAACTCAAGAAAGACAAGAAGCAACACTGAAAAAAATGTAAAAGATTTTGGCAATAAAAAATTTCATCCAGGAAATAAATAACAAGATGACAAGCATGGAAAGCAGAATTAATCTAGCTGAAGAAAGAATCTCAGAACTGGAAGATCAGAACATGGAATTAACCCAGTCTGTAAAAAAAAAAAAAAAAAAAAAAGGAAAGAAGACTCAGAAAGAAAGAACAAAGCCTACAAGAAATGTATGAGTATATCAAGAGGCTGAACCTACACCTGTTTGGTATCCCAGAATAAGAAAGATAAATGGATAACAACTCGGAGCAAGTATTCCGGGAGGTAATCCAAGAAAACTTGCCCCATCTGACCAGAGATGTGACCACCCAAGCACGATAGAAACAGAGAACCCACACAAGACATCAAATGACCCCAGACACATAATAATCAGCCTATACAAGTAGGCACAAAAGGAAAAATTCTAAAGGCAGCAAGAGAGAAAGATCAGCATACCAAATGAGGAAAACCAATCAGAGTAGCAGCAGACCTATTGGTGGAAACACTACAAGCAAGAAGTGACTGGAACCCTATATTCAAAGTCCTCAAAGAAAAACAATTTCAACCAAGAATTTTCTATCCAGCCAAGCTCAGCTTCAACAGTGATGGAGAATTATAATCCTTCATAGATATCCAATCCCTAAGAGATTCAGCAGCTTCCAGACCAGCTCTACAGGAGAGAAGTAAAAAGGTATTAAGCACAGATGAAGAAGAAGTAAAAAGGTATTAAGCACAGACAAAGAAGAAAAAAGAATGACCACATACTTCCCAAGAGAACAGCAGAGCACAGAATCAACAGAGAATACAGTGCAAAAAGAAACTTGAAAACACACACATACATCAACCCCAAAGCCAAAAGAAAACAAAGAAAAAACTTTCTAAGAACCTCATGACAGCAATAAACAATCACATTTCAATAATCAGTCTGATTGTGAATAACTAAACATGCCAGTGAAAAGACACAGAATGGCAAACAGGATAAAAAAGTGACCCAATTATACGCTGCATCCAGGACTCATCTCACTACAAGAATTGAACACAGATTCAAAGTTAAAGGATGGAAAATGAGTTTCCAGGCAAATGGATCACAAAAGAAGGCAGGAGTCCTGATCTTAATATCAGACAAAACAACCTTTAAGCTATCAAAAATTTTAAAATATGCAAAAAGACACTGCATAATGATAAATTTTTCAATCCATCAACAAGAAATATGAATCCTAAACTTATATGCACCCAACACAGGAGCACCAGCACATATAAAGCAACTACTAAGTAAACAAAAAAAGATATCGACTCTAACACTATTATAACAGGAGACTTGAATATCCCACTAATAGCCCTAGATAGATCATCAAGACAAAAAATCAACAAGGAGATCCAGACCCTAAACCTGACACTCGACCAAATGTACTTAATAAAAACCTACAGATTATTCCACCCATCAACCACAGAATATACATTCTACTCATCACCACATGAAATGTACTCCAAGATTGATTACATCCTTGGCCATAAATCAAGCATAAACAAAATTCATAAGCTTGAAATATTGTCATGCACATTCTCAGACCACAGTGGATTAGAAATACATATCAAAGCCAACAACATTTCAAGATGCTGAACAACTACTGGGTCAACACTAAAATCAAAGCAGAAATTAAAAGATTCCTGGAAACAAGAGAAAATGAAGAAACATCTTACCTAAACCTCTGGGATCCCATGAAAGTATTTCTAAAAGGGGAATTTATATCTTTACAAGCACACATCAAGAAAACAGAAAGATCACAAGTGGAGAGCCTAACAACTCACTTAAGGGAGCTGGAAAGAAAAGACCACCAAAACCCCAACTTTAGCAGAAGAAACCAAATCACCAAAATAAGAGCCGGAATATGGGACATAGAACACAAAAATAGCAGAGAAAACAACAAAACAAAAAACTGGTTCTTTAAAGAATTAACAGGATTGATGGACCACTAACCAGAATAACCAAGAAAAAGAAAGAAAAAGCCCAAATAAACACAATTAGAAATACAAAAGATCAAATCACAACTGACCCCAAAGAGATACAAAAGATTATCAGAGATTACTATGAACACTTATATGGAAACAAACTTGACAACCTAAATGAAATGGAGGACTTTCTGACATCACACAACCTCCCCAGGTTGAAAAAAGACACTGAAATAGCTAATGAAATACATAAAATAATTGCAATAACTTGCTTGAACTCCATTTTGCTGAAATTCTCCATCTTAGCTACCTGCTTAACCTAAAAATGACCCCCCGATATATACATGTAATCACTGTAATGTTCTCATGACTACAGACCCACAGCTTGGTTCCCCTGAGTTGTTCACGCTGACTGATCATGCTGTTTGCAATACTCCCTAGCTACAAGTTCCATGTAATTGTATGCTTTGTTATCTGTAATCAAATATTATGCCTGGCAAAACCCCATTTTCACATTTTCATATTTCGTTCTTACATGTTGTTAGTAACCTAACCAAGGTAACCCCATTGTGTAATAATTTTTCCACCTTATCTCTGTATAACTGCATAAACCATTTCTTGTTGGCAAAACTCCAGGGATTTTACTGGCTGGGCTTGGGACTTAAAATTAATCAAAACTCCTGAACAATTAAAAGTTCCCATATTGGTTACTAAGTTGCTAGTTTATGGTTGCTATGGTCACTAAATTGCTAGGTAGTCAACCTGCAGATTTTACCCATATAAACTTTTTGCTGATTATATTCTGCATCAAGAGTTTCAGGGCAAGAGCCTACTCTTGACCACATGCTAATAAAGGACTCTTAATGTTAATTGTACTTGGCACGCTGGCGTGACTCCTTCTAGCAATCTGGTCATAACAACACTAAATAGACCAATAACAACCCAGGAAATTAACTCTGTCATAGGAAAACTACCTACCAAAAAAAGGCCAGGTCCAGATAGCTTACGAGCAGAATTTTACAAAATGTACATGGAGGAGCTGAACCAATCCTATTGAAAGTATTCCAGGCAATTGAGAAAGATGGAATTTGCTCTATATCATTTTACAAAGCCAGCATCACACTGATACTCAAAGCAGGTACATATCCAACAAAAAAAGAGAACTACAAGCCAATATCCCTTATGAACATAGATGCAAAAATCCTCAACAGGATTCTAGCAAATCAGAGCCAAAACACATCCCCAAAATCATCCACCATGACCAAGTAGGCTTCATCCACAAGATGCAGGGCTGGATCAACATTCATAAAACCATACATGTAATTAAATACATCAACAGATGTAAAAACAAGAACCACATGATTATCTCATTAGATGCAGAAAATCTTCTGATAAAAATCCAGCATCCATTCTTGATAAAAACCCTCAAACACACTCTAGAAGGAACACACGTCAAAATAGTAAGTGACATTTATGAAAAAACTCACAGCTAACATATTGCTAGTTGGAAAGATACTGCAAACATTTCCCCTGAAACTGGAACAAGACAAGGCTGCCCACTTTTACCCCTCTTGTTCAACATTGTGTTGGAAGCCCTAGCTAGGGCAATTAGACAAGAGAAGGAAATCAGGGGTATCCAAACAGGAAAAGAGGAAGTCAAGTTATCCCTCTTTGTTGATGATATGATCCTATACCTTGAAAACCCAAGAGAATCTGTCAAAACCTACTTGTACTGATAAAGAATTTTGGCAAAATCTCAGGGTACAAAATAAATGTGCAAAAGACAGTTGCATTCCTATACACCAGCAAAAGCAGGCAGAGATCCAAATTAAAAGCACAATTGCATTCATAATAGCCACACAAAAAATGAAATGCCTCAGCATCTTTCCAACCAGAGAAGTCAAAGACCGTTAAAATGAGAACTAAAAAATGCTGATCAAAGAAGTCCAAGAAGACACATACCACACACACACACACACACACACACACACACACACACACACACACACAAGGAAAAATATTCCATACTCATGAATAGGAAGAATCAACATTGTTAAGATGTCCATCCTACCAAAGGCAATCTACAGATTTAACACGATATCCATTGTTACCAATATCATTCTTTTCAGACCTGGAAATGACAGTACAGAAATTCATATGGAAACATAAACGACCACAAATAACCAAAACAATCTTTAGCAAAAGAAACAAAGCAGGAGGTATCACACTTTCAGAATTCAAACTTTACTATAAGGCAACAGTAATCAAAATACCCTGGTACTGGTACAAGAGCAGGCATATAGACCAATGAAACAGGATAGAGATTACAAAAGCAAAGACTCAATTTCTCAACCAACTCATCTTTGACAAAGCCTCCAACGGCAACCACTGGGGAGAGGAGAACCTATTCAGTAAATGGTACTGGCAAAACTGACTGATCACATGTGGAAGATTGAAACAGGACCCCTATCACCATTCACAAAAATTAACTCTAAATGAATCAAAGACATAAACATTAAGCCTCAAACTATAAGAATCTTAGAAAACACAGGAGACACCCTTATGGAAATTAGAACTGGCAACCAATTCCTATTCAGAACCAATACCTTAAGAATTAAGATAGACAAGTGGGACCACAGCAAACTAACAAGCTTCTGCAAAGCAAAAGAAACCATCAAGAGAGCAGGCAGACAGCCCACAGAATGGGAAAAAAAATATTTACCAACTGTATATCTGACAAGGCCTAACATCTAGGATCTACAAGGAACTCAAATGTGCCAAAAGGAAAAAAACAAACAGCCTCATTAAAAGTGGGCAAAAGACATAAATAGACACTTTTCAAAAGAAGATATACGGGCAGCAAGCAGACACATGAAAAAGTGCTCAGCCTCACTCATCATCAGAGAAATGCAAATCAAAACCACACCGAGATACCATCA